>JAZHFQ010000639.1:0-189522 GCA_038387885.1 Spodoptera picta | reverse complement strand
GTGTAGGTAATTAGCTTAGGTATGCAATACTCAAATAATTCAAATTACGTTTTATGTAAGACAAAAACATATTATTTATCACTACAGTCTAAGAATTACTAGCATTTAAAACTAGGTTTAAGTCCACAATCGTACACTTGCTGTTTTAGTTCAAATTACAATAATGTGCTTAGACAGCAACTAGATGATGAGTACGTCAACCTGCCTATATTGCGCAACTGTAATATATACACTTGAAGTGTTTTTACGTGTCTCCATAGTCTACGGAGTTTATGTACCTATTTTCGGCCATAACTTTTGTAGGACATTCAGTAGCACCAGTCATGTGATTATTGGGCTTCTTGAAGTAAAAGCAAGTAGCACATTTCGGCTCATCTGACTTTTTTGGCCAATATTTTATGGAATGATTCTGTTCGCCACAATGGCCGCAAGTAAAAGAGGTCTGCGACATGATTTAGCAGCGTGTCCGTACTGATGGCACTTGCAGCACCTGGTCACCAGAGTGAAGTCATCGCACAGGGTATGATGACCAATTTATAAAGACTCGGTCCTGGGATACTAGGTATTTTCGAATGACTGCAGTTACTTCGATCACATAATTGCAGGTCTCAGCATCTCTCCTTCCTGATTTATGGCTTAATCTAGTAGTCGTCAAGAAAGTGTCAAGACTGCAGTTTTCCAACTTGTCTGCCAGATTTTGGGTGGTACAAGCATGTTAAAGTATCGACGTCGGACATAAGCCATGTCCTAAGATGACGACCCTGGGCTTTCTTTTCTTCGGCTCATCGATAGTTAGGCCTAAACTTATATGTTGCGCTGACTGTCTTAACTTTACTATATCAACTTTTGACTCGGTACTGATAATGACGCCGCCGTTTTTAGTTTTGTGAAGGCCTCTTGTAATTTCATTTCTTCAGGGCGGATAATTTTTTGGATCAATAGTTTCGTCTCGTATCACTTGTCATATATAGTTTTGTCGTTCGGATAAATAACTACAAAACTTACTTTTAAGGGCTGGATGAAATTATTTGCACCTTTTTTACCATATCGGCAGTTGCAGGTGTACCAGGCGGAGAACGCATAACTCTGTTACTCTGGGCAAAACGTTTTCCATGATGCAAAGTGTTCACTTGTCAATTATAGAACACTTTTTTTTTTTAAGGGGGGAAAATCATCGAATGACTGCTGTCTCCGTAACTCGTCGGCCATAACTTTTGAATGTCCTGCAAAAGTTATGGCCGAAAAAAGGTACATAAACTCGGTAGACTATGGAGACACGTAAAAACACTTCAAGTGTATATATTACAGTTGCGCAATATAGGCAGGTTGACGTACTCATCATCTAGTTGCTGTCTAAGCACATTATTGTAATTTGAACTAAAACAGCAAGTGTACGATTGTGGACTTAAACCTAGTTTTAAATGCTAGTAATTCTTAGACTGTAGTGATAAATAATATGTTTTTGTCTTACATAAAACGTAATTTGAATTATTTGAGTATTGCATACCTAAGCTAATTACCTACACTAGAGGTATATTGTCATCCGGGAGTATAAGGCGTGAGGCTATGTATGTATATTAAATAGTAGTCATATTTTAGTTTGTCAGAATTCATTATGTCAAGTATTATGTTTGTAGAAATAAGAATGTATTACAATAAAATTATAATTATGTTAGATCTACTCTCGCCTGTGTTACAGGATTATCCTAGTACAGGCACCTAACCATGTGAGATCTATTTTTCTTACCCAAGGAATATTTTTATATCTGTGTCTATTTACATATCTGAATATAGTTTATTATTATATACGTCTTTACCATTCACGGGACCACAGGTCATTTGGGAGGCGTACGAGGGCACAGGTTACTTAATAGTTACTACGTACGAGGGCACAGGTTACTTAATAGTTACTACGTACGAGGGGCCGAAGCCAACTGCGCAAAGGCTTTTTATTTATTTCTTTATTTCAGGCAACTGTGGCCCATATAAAATATAATACACTAATAAAAATACAATACAAAACTAAAAACTTATAAATACCAAAAAATTAAAACATCAATAAACTAATAGATATACAATAACAAAACTCATAATTATAAATATTGCACACGAAGAGACGGCGTCGTGTTTCGCTGACTGGTATCACGTAGCCGGCCACGGAAACGCCGATACACGATACCCTTCGGCCAAAACTGTTCCTTGAGAAAGGTTTCAAGATCATGTGTAGGAAACCGCACCACGAACGACTTGAAGTTAATATTGTGGCGCGACTCCAACTTCTCTACTCTCAAGGTCCAGTTCGTCTTCACTCGCAAATACTCCACGACATCCTCTGCCTTCGTGGAGTGATGCAGTCGGGACACGTACAGCAGCGTCGTGGGTGTCGCTGGACGCAGCAGCATGTTGGGTCCTGCCATGGCGCAGTACGGCACTGGTTGCGGCAAAGAGGCTTCTTCTTCCTTTCTACCTTAATGAAGCCCTCATTGTCATGCTTGTCCTTTTTCAGACTAGGCTGGTTTGCTTGATCCCGTTTTATATTGCCCGCTTGCTTTTTTTGCGACGATTCAGTTTGGATATCGACAGCGATATCTGCATAGGCACGTTTAGAGGTCAACGTACCTACACAAGCCTGTACTTGCACCGGTGTCGAAGCGCAGGCGGCGGTAGTGCGTGATGCTACGCTTGCAGTTTTAATGGGTGACGCACTCGCCACCAACGAACTGCTGATCGCAGCGTTTTCCGCTCCATGTCGTGTGTTCATATTGGAGACGTCAGATGACCCAGTTACCGAAACAGCGCTGCGTAACAGCACTACCTCGGCACGTAAGTCACATATGGTGTTAATTGATACCTCCAATTTTGACTGCAGCTCGGCCAGGCTAACTTTGAGGGATGTAATGTCCTTAAGAAGCCTGGTTACGTCGACGTGGTCAAACGTGATGGGCGGCAGTTTGTGCAGGTCCTTCACCACGAAATCGGGCACGTCATCCGGGTCAGTCTCTTTCATCAGGGTGATTATGTCCTGGATACTCTTTTCGGTACCATCTCTCCGGCGAGACGGCATCTGGTCGATTTTGCCGAGCGTCTGGAACAACAGCAACTTAGCACTGCATATCTCTGCTTCCTTGAAGGCAGACTTCCAGATCTGCAAGATGCTGACCTCGTCCATATAATCAATGGCATGCTTCAAGAATGCCAATAACTCGTTTGCTATGAGAGGTTTAGAACTCAATGCTACGTACACGGGCAGCGGCTATAGCCGCGCAATTTGCGAATAAAATATTCGTTGCGAGCTCGCGATGCACAGTCGAGTACACGTCCGTACTCGACTGTGCATCGCGGCCGGAGTGACAGCTTTAATATCATCGTATTTGTAATTCTAAATTAAAGTTAATTGACTTTCCCCCGGAATTTCAATGTTGTGCTGACGGTATGTGTAATATTGACGAGCATACATTTGTATTAGATGACATGTATAATAAGATAATTCATATTTTGACGAGGGCTGCAAAAGCTAGCTATTCTTTGCCTAAACGTAACAACTATAGGTATGTTACTGGCTGGAACCGGTATGTCAGTGACGCTCACAGGAGGGCTCGATTTTGTTTTCAGACGTGGGTGTCCGCTGGGAAACCAAAGTCTGGTGATTTATATATTAGGATGTGTGAATCCAGAAAAATGTTTAAATCAAGGTTGGCTTCTTGTCAGAAAAATGAAAAACAAATAAAAATGAATATTATAGCAGAAAACCATTTTAATAAAGACTTTAGTAGTTTTTGGAAAAACACTAAAAAGCTAAGCCCGGCGTCGGGCCTTCCTGCTAGCGTTGGTGGTGAGCATGACCCCCATGATATAGCTTGTGCGTTCCGGCGGCATTTCAGGGTTGAGTCCCCGCTCGGGCCGGCGTCGTCGGCGTCTGGGGTGCCCGCTGCTGAGAATCTCATCACCGCAATTAGTGTACGATGTAATGCGAAGACAGTTGCTAATATTAATAATAAAATGGTGAGGGGCAAGTCTCCTGGTCACGATGATCTCAACATCGAGCACCTTAAGTATGCGGGAATACACCTGCCTAGAGTTCTCTCGATGTTCTTCAGCCTCTGTATTGGTCACAGTTACTTACCCGAGAGACTACACTACAGTGGTGCCGATCCATAAGAATAAAACAGGTGACTCATCGGATCTGTCAAATTATAGACCTATCTCTCTGGCTACTGTTATAGCAAAGGTGCTGGACAGTTTGCTTTATAAGCAGTTGGAAGAGCATCTACAATTACACGACACCCAGTTTGGGTTTAGACCAGGACTTTCGACTGAGGATGCTATCCTCTGCCTCAAGCAGACTGTTCAGTATTATACTGATCGTGGCATGGCACACCTGTCTATGCATGTTACCTTGATTTATCAAAAGCTTTTGACTTAGTGTGTTACGACAAGCTGTGGCAGAAGCTGGAGAGTGACACGGAGGTACCTCGGGAGGTGATTTCATTGCTGAGGTTCTGGTACGCCAATCAGCGCAACAGAGTGAGATGAGAAGAGTTAGGCAGGGGGGAATTAGCTCCCCGTCTCTTTAATTTGTACATGAACCGGCTCATCGGTGAGCTCAGTAACACTGGTATCGGATGTTCCATAGACGGAGTCAGTATAAGTAACATAAGCTACGCCGATGATATGGTGTTACTGAGCCCATCGATTGCAGCGTTACGGAAATTGATGTGCATCTGCCAATCATACGCGGAAGCCCATGGGCTCAGTTACAACGCGAATAAGAGTGAGTTCATGGTGTTCAAGTCACGTAGCAAATGCTACTCCCATGTTCCTCATGTAACTCTGTGCGGCATGCGTCTGAAAAAGGTTAGTGCCTTTAAGTATCTGGGTCACTGGGTGACTGAAGACTTGTGTGACAATGGGGACATCGAGAGGGAACGCAGGGCTCTGTCCATCCGGTGTAATATGTTGGCTCGCAGGTTTGCACGTTGTACTACTCAAGTAAAGATAACATTATTCAAGGCGTACTGCCAGACCTTTTACACGTGCAGCTTGTGGACTAATTTTGCGCTGCGGGAGTACAGTGCACTGCGAGTGCAGTATAACAATGCATTTAGGATATTATTGGGGCTGCCACGTTTTTGTAGTGCTTCCGCTATGTTTGCTGAGGCGCAAACTGATGATTTTTTTGCCATAATCAGGAAAAGGTGCGCCTCGCTGTTAAGGCATGTGCGTGGCAGCCCGAATGGTATTCTGAGCACATTGTCCCAGCGGTGGGACTCACCAATGTTGATGAGGTGGATGCGATTGCACGCGAGCGGTCCCTCATATTTATAGTTGACATAACTATATTATTTACTTGTATTATTATCTATTGACTTGTATTTTTATTGACTTGTATTATTATTGACTTATATTGGGATTGTATTGACTATTTATAATTGAAACTGACTACTTATAATTAATTGACTATTTACAATTGAAATGGACTATTGACTATGTATGTTCTTTGTGTGTTTGTGTAATTTATTATTTTGATTATTTAATGTATGAACGAATTGATTATTATTTTTATTATTTTTAATTTATTATGATACTTGCTATAGAGACAATTTTTTAATTTTTTAATTTATTTATAAAATTTTGAACCTAAATTCGTTTTTAATGTAATTTTATGGATTCTATTATCTGAAATAAATTGGTATTATTATTATTATTTTTTTTTTTACCATCACGGGACCACAGGGTCCCGGTCATTTGGGAGGCGTACGAGGGGCCGAAGCCAACTGCGCAGAGGCCCTTTAGACAACTTTAATCTAAATGTAATTGTGAATAATGGAAAAAAAAGGTAGGGCTATGGATGGGTTGCTGTGGACTGGTAAATTGGGAACTATGGATGACTATGGCACCTGCCGAAACAATGTAATTTTTACACGTAAAAATGGCAGGCGGAGACTCGCCAACTCACCGACCGGGCCCCGGGAATAGTCGCTAGATATAGCAACAGAGGGGCAACGAGAATGTGAGTGGCAGAAGGGTTAAGAAACTACCACCGCTTTCTACTCAGATCATCTGCTCCAGCCGAAGCCTCCTGCATCCCTGGCCCACTCGCGACTTACGAATAGTTTCTTACCCTCCGAGCAGGACCACTGCTCTCGCGACTCCACTCTGGACGGCCAATGAAGGCAAGCCAGAGGTGGGAGACCTGTTCCTTGTCATCGTTCACTCCAGCCAGCCAATTAAGGCAAGCCGGAGAAGAAGGAACGGTGACTTCTCCCTGGAGCACTCGGGATGATGGTAGCCCGCGGGATCACTAATGCCCGTCACCTCGCCTCAAGGTGCCCTGCGGGCTTATTATTATTATTCCCTTTATTTATTTTTATACTTGATTTAAATATTTTTAAATATTTCATTATATGTAAAAAAAAAAACATTTAAAAATATAAAAAGCAGTAGCCCACCGGTAACGGGAGAAATCCAAGCTACCGGTGGTCAGGGCTCCAGAGAAAGGAATTTCCGAACAATACGCGCCGTGTCCAGAAGTACTGCTTTCTGCATCAGGCCCTTGACCCAACCATCTAACGCTAGCCTACTCAGATGTTGGTCGAGGCTTTTAGCAATGAGGCCATTGGCAGATACGACTATCGGCACAATGACTGCTGAATCCACATCCCACATGTCGACAATCTCATGAGCTAAATCAAGATATTTACTTGCTTTATCTTTTTCAGCTTTCACTAGATTCTCGTCATGTGGGATTGTTATATCAACTATCATTGTGCGACGGCTTGGTCGATCTATCACCACAATGTCAGGTTTGTTTGCAACAACTGTCCTGTCTGTGATGATAGTTAGATCCCAATACAGTGTGACATCTCCATTTTCAAGAACTGGGTCAGGCAGATACTTATAATACGGCACTTCAGATTCTACAAGTTTATATTTCAAAGCAAGTTGTTGATGAATAATCATGGCTACAAGATTATGTCTATGCAAGTATTCTCCATTAGCTAAGTGAGAACAACCCGAAATTATATGCCGGATGGATTCCCCGGGATGATGACATGCCCGACAAATGTCAACAGTTCCATCCTTTATAATATATTTTCGATAATTGTGCGTCATCATAACTTCGTCCATAATTGCACAGACAAAACCTTCCGTTTCTCCAAATAAGTTACTGAAACGTAGCCAGGATACGGACGCTAAGAAATCCGTATTTGGCCCATGTAAGGCTCGATAGTAGCGTCCGTGCAACTCCTTACTTTGCCACACATTCCTGCGATCATTTGTGCTTAATATTATAGGTTCTCTCCAGTTCTCGTTAGCCAAGGAGAGCGGAGTAAGCCCTTTGTCCACAGCGACAACATCTCTATGCATCCCCACGTCCATTTTCAAAAAATACTTTCGGAGACTGCGATTCTATTGTGGAGAGTTTTTGCATTTAAAAAGCCTCGCCCCCCACATTTACGCGGAATGTACAGTCTCATTATAGACGATCGTGGGTGATGCATTCGATGTTCAGTCAGCAATGAACGAACTTTTCTATCCAGGGTGTCCAGTTCCGTTTGAGTCCACTTGAGTATGCCAAAAGAGTACATGAGTACTGGCATGACCCAACCGTTGTAGGCGCGCACCTTGTTGCCGCCTGATAAAAGACTATTAAGTACTTTTTTCAGACGGTCAAAGAAACGTTCCCGCAACGATTGCTTCATGACAGTCACATCGATGCCTAACGCTTCTGATATACCCAGGTACTTATAGATTATTATTATTATTATTATTTAATCTAAATGTAATGGACACACAACGGCCAGGGCCGAGCTCGCCGCTGCTCGCGGCAGTCGCCCACAGCCCCCGGCGGAGGCCGACGTAGTCGGACTGCTGCGGGCGGAGTTGGCTGCCTTCCAGCGACGTTTCGACGTGCTGGAGGGCAGGCTCTTGCGCCCCCCACTCGCGGCGAGTCAGGTCGCCCCCGCGGTCCCGCGGTCGTACGCGGCCGCTGCGGCCAAGCCTTCGACCTCGAGTCAGGCTAGCCGCAGCTCCCAACCGCCGGCAAGGGCGCGACCGGCTGCCCCAGCGAGGGCCTCGGCGCCCCCGCCGGGGGCTGTGGGCGACTGCCGCGAGCAGCGGCGAGCTCGGCCCTGGCCGTTGTGTGTCCATTACATTTAGATTAAATAATAATAATAATAATAATCTATAAGTACCTGGGTATATCAGAAGCGTTAGGCATCGATGTGACTGTCATGAAGCAATCGTTGCGGGAACGTTTCTTTGACCGTCTGAAAAAAGTACTTAATAGTCTTTTATCAGGCGGCAACAAGGTGCGCGCCTACAACGGTTGGGTCATGCCAGTACTCATGTACTCTTTTGGCATACTCAAGTGGACTCAAACGGAACTGGACACCCTGGATAGAAAAGTTCGTTCATTGCTGACTGAACATCGAATGCATCACCCACGATCGTCTATAATGAGACTGTACATTCCGCGTAAATGTGGGGGCGAGGCTTTTTAAATGCAAAAACTCTCCACAATAGAATCGCAGTCTCCGAAAGTATTTTTTGAAAATGGACGTGGGGATGCATAGAGATGTTGTCGCTGTAGACAAAGGGCTTACTCCGCTCTCCTTGGCTAACGAGAACTGGAGAGAACCTATAATATTAAGCACAAATGATCGCAGGAATGTGTGGCAAAGTAAGGAGTTGCACGGACGCTACTATCGAGCCTTACATGGGCCAAATACGGATTTCTTAGCGTCCGTATCCTGGCTACGTTTCAGTAACTTATTTGGAGAAACGGAAGGTTTTGTCTGTGCAATTATGGACGAAGTTATGATGACGCACAATTATCGAAAATATATTATAAAGGATGGAACTGTTGACATTTGTCGGGCATGTCATCATCCCGGGGAATCCATCCGGCATATAATTTCGGGTTGTTCTCACTTAGCTAATGGAGAATACTTGCATAGACATAATCTTGTAGCCATGATTATTCATCAACAACTTGCTTTGAAATATAAACTTGTAGAATCTGAAGTGCCGTATTATAAGTATCTGCCTGACCCAGTTCTTGAAAATGGAGATGTCACACTGTATTGGGATCTAACTATCATCACAGACAGGACAGTTGTTGCAAACAGACCTGACATTGTGGTGATAGATCGACCAAGCCGTCGCACAATGATAGTTGATATAACAATCCCACATGACGAGAATCTAGTGAAAGCTGAAAAAGATAAAGCAAGTAAATATCTTGATTTAGCTCATGAGATTGTCGACATGTGGGATGTGGATTCAGCAGTCATTGTGCCGATAGTCGTATCTGCCAATGGCCTCATTGCTAAAAGCCTCGACCAACATCTGAGTAGGCTAGCGTTAGATGGTTGGGTCAAGGGCCTGATGCAGAAAGCAGTACTTCTGGACACGGCGCGTATTGTTCGGAAATTCCTTTCTCTGGAGCCCTGACCACCGGTAGCTTGGATTTCTCCCGTTACCGGTGGGCTACTGCTTTTTATATTTTTAAATGTTTTTTTTTTTACATATAATGAAATATTTAAAAATATTTAAATCAAGTATAAAAATAAATAAAGGGAATAATAATAATAAGCCCGCAGGGCACCTTGAGGCGAGGTGACGGGCATTAGTGATCCCGCGGGCTACCATCATCCCGAGTGCTCCAGGGAGAAGTCACCGTTCCTTCTTCTCCGGCTTGCCTTAATTGGCTGGCTGGAGTGAACGATGACAAGGAACAGGTCTCCCACCTCTGGCTTGCCTTCATTGGCCGTCCAGAGTGGAGTCGCGAGAGCAGTGGTCCTGCTCGGAGGGTAAGAAACTATTCGTAAGTCGCGAGTGGGCCAGGGATGCAGGAGGCTTCGGCTGGAGCAGATGATCTGAGTAGAAAGCGGTGGTAGTTTCTTAACCCTTCTGCCACTCACATTCTCGTTGCCCCTCTGTTGCTATATCTAGCGACTATTCCCGGGGCCCGGTCGGTGAGTTGGCGAGTCTCCGCCTGCCATTTTTACGTGTAAAAATTACATTGTTTCGGCAGGTGCCATAGTCATCCATAGTTCCCAATTTACCAGTCCACAGCAACCCATCCATAGCCCTACCTTTTTTTTCCATTATTCACAATTACATTTAGATTAAAGTTGTCTAAAGGGCCTCTGCGCAGTTGGCTTCGGCCCCTCGTACGCCTCCCAAATGACCGGGACCCTGTGGTCCCGTGATGGTAAAAAAAAAATAATAATAATAATACCAATTTATTTCAGATAATAGAATCCATAAAATTACATTAAAAACGAATTTAGGTTCAAAATTTTATAAATAAATTAAAAAATTGTCTCTATAGCAAGTATCATAATAAATTAAAAATAATAAAAATAATAATCAATTCGTTCATACATTAAATAATCAAAATAATAAATTACACAAACACACAAAGAACATACATAGTCAATAGTCCATTTCAATTGTAAATAGTCAATTAATTATAAGTAGTCAGTTTCAATTATAAATAGTCAATACAATCCCAATATAAGTCAATAATAATACAAGTCAATAAAAATACAAGTCAATAGATAATAATACAAGTAAATAATATAGTTATGTCAACTATAAATATGAGGGACCGCTCGCGTGCAATCGCATCCACCTCATCAACATTGGTGAGTCCCACCGCTGGGACAATGTGCTCAGAATACCATTCGGGCTGCCACGCACATGCCTTAACAGCGAGGCGCACCTTTTCCTGATTATGGCAAAAAAATCATCAGTTTGCGCCTCAGCAAACATAGCGGAAGCACTACAAAAACGTGGCAGCCCCAATAATATCCTAAATGCATTGTTATACTGCACTCGCAGTGCACTGTACTCCCGCAGCGCAAAATTAGTCCACAAGCTGCACGTGTAAAAGGTCTGGCAGTACGCCTTGAATAATGTTATCTTTACTTGAGTAGTACAACGTGCAAACCTGCGAGCCAACATATTACACCGGATGGACAGAGCCCTGCGTTCCCTCTCGATGTCCCCATTGTCACACAAGTCTTCAGTCACCCAGTGACCCAGATACTTAAAGGCACTAACCTTTTTCAGACGCATGCCGCACAGAGTTACATGAGGAACATGGGAGTAGCATTTGCTACGTGACTTGAACACCATGAACTCACTCTTATTCGCGTTGTAACTGAGCCCATGGGCTTCCGCGTATGATTGGCAGATGCACATCAATTTCCGTAACGCTGCAATCGATGGGCTCAGTAACACCATATCATCGGCGTAGCTTATGTTACTTATACTGACTCCGTCTATGGAACATCCGATACCAGTGTTACTGAGCTCACCGATGAGCCGGTTCATGTACAAATTAAAGAGACGGGGAGCTAATTCCCCCCTGCCTAACTCTTCTCATCTCACTCTGTTGCGCTGATTGGCGTACCAGAACCTCAGCAATGAAATCACCTCCCGAGGTACCTCCGTGTCACTCTCCAGCTTCTGCCACAGCTTGTCGTAACACACTAAGTCAAAAGCTTTTGATAAATCAAGGTAACATGCATAGACAGGTGTGCCATGCCACGATCAGTATAATACTGAACAGTCTGCTTGAGGCAGAGGATAGCATCCTCAGTCGAAAGTCCTGGTCTAAACCCAAACTGGGTGTCGTGTAATTGTAGATGCTCTTCCAACTGCTTATAAAGCAAACTGTCCAGCACCTTTGCTATAACAGTAGCCAGAGAGATAGGTCTATAATTTGACAGATCCGATGAGTCACCTGTTTTATTCTTATGGATCGGCACCACTGTAGTGTAGTCTCTCGGGTAAGTAACTGTGACCAATACAGAGGCTGAAGAACTGCTGCGGACTGCTGTGGGCGGAGTTGGCTGCCTTCCAGCGACGTTTCGACGTGCTGGAGGGCAGGCTCTTGCGCCCCCCACTCGCGGCGAGTCAGGTCGCCCCCGCGGTCCCGCGGTCGTACGCGGCCGCTGCGGCCAAGCCTTCGACCTCGAGTCAGGCTAGCCGCAGCTCCCAACCGCCGGCAAGGGCGCGACCGGCTGCCCCAGCGAGGGCCTCGGCGCCCCCGCCGGCGCAGACCCCAGCTGCGCCGACGGCGCCAGCGCCCGCAGGGCGCAAGGAGAGGAGAGGCGCTCCAGCCCGGCAGGCTGGAGTTGCGGCAGCGGTGGTGGAACCCGCCCCGCGAGCGGAGGACGGCGGCGGGTGGCAAATCGCCGGCGAGGCGAGGAGAGTCGCCAGGGAGGGCCGGGAGCGCCGCAAGAAGGCGCAGCGGCAGCGACGGCAGCAGCAGCGCAGGGAGAAACGCGCTGCTGCCTTGCTCCTCGCCCCTAAGACCGCGGCTGTAGTGATTACGCTGCAGCCCGAGGCGGTCAATAGGGGCGTCACCTACGGCGACGTCCTCGCCAAATTGAAGGGGGCGGTATCTCCTGCGGAGTTCGGGGCGCCAGACGGGTTCGCGGTCAAGGTGACCGCTACCGGAGCCCGTCTTTTGGAGGTCCCCGGCGCGACCAGCGGCCCATCGGCCGACGCCCTGGCCGAGAGGCTTAGGGCGTGCCTCGGTGCGGACGAGGCCCGCGTGTCCAGGCCCACCAAATGCCTGGATGTCAGGATCTTGGGCCTGGACGACTCCGTAACGGAGACGGAGGTGGTGGCCGCTGTGGCCAGGACGGGAGGGTGCCCTGCTGACCAAATCAAGGCAGGCGCCATCCGCCAGGACAACTCGGGGCTGCGCACTGTTGTGGTCAGCTGCCCCGTCACAGCGGCCAAGAAGCTGAAGGAGGGCAAAAGGCTCTTGGTGGGATGGGTCTCGGCGCAGGTCAAGCTGCTCGAGACCCGGCCTCTGAGGTGCTACCGCTGTCACGTGGGGGAGCACGTGAGCGTCAAATGCACCTCGGAGGTGGACCGCAGTGACTGTTGCTTCCGCTGCGGTCGGCCCGGTCACAAGGCCGGCTCGTGCTCCGCCCCGCTGCACTGCAATGCATGTGCGGCGGCTGGCAAGCCGGCCAATCACCGGGTCGGGAGCAAAGGCTGCTCCCCTCCCGCCAAACCCAAGGGCAAAGGTAGGCCCTCCGCCGCCCCTGCCGTTTCCGCCGCCGCCGCCGCCACTGCCACCGCAGTCGCCGCTGCCGCCACTGAGGAGGTCGGAATGGACTGCCAATAATGGCCCCATTCCGCCTCCTCCAGGCGAACATCAACCACTGCGCCGCTGCTCAGGATCTCCTGCTCCAGAGCATGGCGCAGTGGTCGATCAATGTCGCCGTGGTCTCCGAGCCGTACTTTGTCCTGCCCAGGGATCACTGGGTGGCGGACCTGGACGGCTCGGTGACCATCATCTCGTCGGCCGCCGCCGGTACCCCGACTCTTGAGGCTGCTCAAAGAGGCCGGGGTTGTGTCGCAGCACGGTTCGGAGAGCTCGCTGTGGTGGGCGTGTACTTCTCTCCGAACCGAACTCTCGCCGAGTTCCACAACTCCTTGAGGGAGTTGGTCACCGTCGTCGTCGGTTTCCGTTCCCTCCCCGTGCTCGTCCTCGGGGACTTCAACGCCAAAAACTTGGCTTGGGGTTCCCGGTTCACCGACGTCCGGGGTAGGATGGTGGAAGACTGGGCCCTTGAGACGGGCCTAGTCGTCCTGAACCGGGGTTCTGTCCCCACGTGCGTGCGGATGCAGGGCGAGTCGGTGGTGGACATCTCGTTCGCCAGCCCTGCTCTGTCACCGCGTATTGTTGACTGGCGCGTCATGGAGGAGGTGGAGACGTACTCCGACCACCGGTATATCCGGTTCGACGTCTCCGCCGAGTCCGCAGACCCGCCGGTCAGACAGGCCCCATGTGGCCCGCGTTGGGCGCTGAAAAAGCTGGACCGGGAGCTGCTCCTGGAAGCCGCCATCGTGCAGGCCTGGGTGATACCACCGGTCAGGCCTGCCGACATAGACGATGAGGCCAAGTGGCTCCAGGACGCCATGTCCAGGATCTGTGACGTGGCGATGCCCCGGATCCGGTCGAGGCAACAAAAGCGCCAGGTGTACTGGTGGTCGCAAGAGCTAGCAGCTCTACGCAAGGCGTGCACTGCTGCGCGACGCCAGTACACTAGGCACCGCAGGCGCCGCATCCGTCCTCCTAATGCGGAGGCGAGAGAGGCGGAGTTGTACGAGGGATACAGGGCGGCCAAGGCCCTCCTCAAGGTGGAGATATTGCGGGCCAAGGAGGAGGCCCGCCGAGAGATGCTGGGGACTCTGGACAGAGATCCGTGGGGACGCCCGTACCGGATGGTACGCGACAAGCTCCGCGCTTGGGCTCCCCCGCTCACCCAGAGTCTCCGGCAAGAAGTCTTGGAGGAGGTGATTGGCACCCTGTTCCCTCGACTGTGGAGGGGGTTCACCCCTCCGTATATGACTCCGCCCCCTGCGGTGCCCGACGCGGGCTACAGCGACGACGACGACGACATCGTCCCAGAGGTGACCGAGGCAGAATTGAGAGCGGCGGTGCGTCGGATGGGCGCCAAGAACACCGCCCCAGGACCCGACGGCCTGCATGGCAAGGCATGGGTCCTGGCCTCAGAGGCTCTCGGGCCTCGATTGATTGGTCTCTACAGCGCATGTCTGGAGAGAGGCCAGTTCCCGCTTCTCTGGAAAGCGGGAAAACTGGTCCTCGTGCGGAAGACGGGGCGCCCTGCGGACTCTCCGTCCGCGTACCGGCCCATAGTGTTGCTCGACGAGGTGGGGAAAGTCTTCGAAAGAATCATTTCGAACCGCCTCGTCGCGCACCTGACGAACATTGGGCCGGACTTGTCGGACGGCCAGTTCGGCTTCCGCAGAGGGCGCTCCACGGTGGACGCCATCATGCGCGTTAGAGACCTCACGACGGGGACTGCAGTGTCCAGGGGTAAGGTCGTAGTGGCGGTGTCTCTGGACATCGCCAACGCCTTCAACTCCCTGCCCTGGAGCTGCATCTTGGAGGCACTTCGATATCATCGGGTGCCTACCTACCTCCGTCGTGTAATCGAGGCTTACCTGACGGACAGGTCCGTCAGCTACCCCGGTCACCGGGGCGAGTGGAACCGGCGAGAGATGTCACGCGGTGTTCCACAGGGTTCGGTTCTGGGGCCGCTCCTGTGGAACATCGGCTATGACTGGGTGCTGCGCACCGACCTCCCGAACGGCGTTAGCACAATATGCTACGCCGACGACACGCTGGTGCTAGCGCACGGGAGGTCGCACCAGGCGGCGGCCGACTTAATGGCGACAGCGGTTGCGACAGTCGTTGAAAGAATCCGGCAGTTGGGACTCGAGGTGGCGCTCCACAAGTCCGAGGCCATGTGTTTTCATGGCCGCGGGAACGCGCCACCTCCGGGTGGGTCCCAAATAACGGCGGGAGGAGTTACCATCGACGTCGAGACGACGATGAAGTACCTAGGACTCGTCCTCGACAGTCGGTGGAACTTCATAGAGCACTTTCGACGTTTGGCTCCAAAGTTGGAGAGGACGGGGGCTGCGTTTAAACGCATCCTCCCCAACCTCGGGGGCCAAACGCCTCCTGCCGGAGGTTATACGCCGGGGTCGTGCGGTCCATGGCCCTCTACGGCGCCCCTGTTTGGGCGCCAAACCTGTTGCGGCGTCCCGCTCGGACGCTGCTCATGGCACAGAGGGTCATGGCGATCCGAATGATCCGCGGATACCGCACGATCTCTGGGGAGTCGGCGAACCTCCTTGCCGGATTACCGCCGTGGGATCTGGAGGCGAAGGTGCTCGCGCGCGTGTACAGCATGCGCGCGGAGGCACGTCGCCGGGGCGAAACTCCGCTGCCGCGCCAGATAAGTGCGTGGCGGGATGAGCTCCGGCGCGATCTCATGGCGGAGTGGCAGCAACGACTGTCGCAACCGAGGGCTGGGCTCGCTGCCATCGCAGCGGTAAGTCCCCTCTTTGAGGAGTGGCTTGAGAGACGCTACGGCGTCCTCACCTACCGCCTGACGCAGGTCCTCACCGGACATGGAAGTTTCGGGAGGTACCTGTGTCTGATGGGGCGGGAGGAAACGCCCGGGTGTCATCACTGCGAGGACCGCCCTGAGGACACGGTGGAACACACGGTGGGAGAATGCCCTTCGTGGGCTGAGCACCGCCGTGTCCTCAGGGAAGTGATCGGCGATGGCGACCTCTCGCGTCCGGGCCTAGTGCAGGCCATGATGCGGAGCGAGGGGGATTGGGATGCCGTCTCCTCCTTTTGCGAAGCAGTCATGCTAGCTAAGGAGGAGGCGGGACGCGTGAGGCAGCGAAGCGCTGCCTCCTCGCAACCCAGCCATCGCGAAGGACACACCGGGCGTCGGGGATCGCGGGACGATCTCCGGCCACCGTAAGCGCGGGCCTGCGGACGGCGAGCATGGGTGGCTCCCCGTCCGACCAGAAACAGACCCGAGCGTACGGCGCGTCGCGTTCCGCGCGCGCCTCAAAGAGCCATCAGACCACCACAGATGGGGCCCAATAGGGCCGATGCCGATTCGGAGTCGCGGAGAACCTAACGGGTAACCGGGGCTCCGGCTCGACGTGCAGGAGAAGGAACGGGGTGGTTTTTAGTCAGTAAGAGTCTGACACTCCCTCCCGCCTCACCCAGGCGGGGGCAGTCATTCGATGATTTTCCCCCCTTAAAAAAAAAAAAAAAAATGGACACACAAACCGGCGACTATCTCTGTATGCACTATGTAAATGCACCCAAGGACTGTCCCCGGTTAGTGTAGAAGTATTGTGAATAATGGAAAAAATAAAGGTAGAGCTATGGATGGGTTGCTGTGGACTGGTAAATTGGGAACTATGGCACATGCCGAAACACTGTAATTATTACACGTAAAAATGGTAGGCGAACAACGCAGGAAGTTTAGCGGGGAGTAACGCTTCTAGCTGCCGCCACCTAAACACATGGCCTCGGACTTGTGAAGCGCCACCTCGAGTCCCAACTGCCGGATTCTCTCAACGACTGTCGCCATTAAATCGGCCGCCGCCTGGTGCGACCTCCCGTGCGCTAGCACCAGCGTATCGTCGGCGTAGCATATCGTGCTAACGCCGTTCGGGAGGTCGGTGCGCAGCACCCAGTCATACCCGATGTTCCACAGGAGCGGCCCCAGAACCGAACCCTGCGGAACACCGCGCGACATCTCTCGCCGATTCCACTCGCCCCGGTGACCGGGGTTGATGACGGATCTGTCCGTCAGGTATGCCTCGATTACACGACGGAGGTAGGTAGGCACCCGATGATATCGGAGTGCCTCCAAGATGCAGCTCCAGGACAGGGAGTTGAAGGCGTTGGCGATGTCCAGAGACACCGCCACTACGACCTTACCCCTGGACACTGCAGTCCCCGTCGTCCGGTCCCTAACGCGCATGATGGCGTCCACCGTGGAGCGTCCTCTGCGGAAGCCGAACTGGCCGTCCGATAGATCCGGCCCAATGTCCGTCAGGTGCGCGACGAGGCGGTTCGAAATGATTCTTTCGAAGACTTTTCCCACCTCGTCGAGCAGCACTATGGGCCGGTATGCGGACGGAGGGTCCGCAGGGCGCCCCGTCTTCCGCATGAGGACCAGTTTGCCCGCTTTCCAGAGAAGCGGGAACTGGCCTCTCTCCAAGCATGCGCTGTAGAGACCGATTAATCGAGGCCCGAGAGCCTCTGAGGCCAGGACCCATGCTTTGCCATGCAAGCCGTCGGGTCCTGGGGCGGTGTTCTTGGCGCCCATCCGGCGCACCGCCGCTCTCAGTTCCGCCTCGGTCACCTCTGGGACGATGTCGTCGTCGTCGTCGCTATAGCCCGCGTCAGGCACCGCAGGGGGCGGAGTCATATACGGAAGGGTGAAGCCCCTCCACAGTCGGGGGAACAGGGCGCCAATCACCTCCTCCAAGACTTCTGGCCGGAGACTCTGGGTGAGCGGGGGAGCCCAAGCGCGGAGCTTGTCGCGTACCATCCGGTACGGGCGTCCCCACGGATCTCTGTCCAGAGTCCCCAGCATCTCTCGGCGGGCCTCCTCCTTGGCCCGCAATATCTCCACCTTGAGGAGGGCCTTGGCCGCCCTGTATCCCTCGTACAACTCCGCCTCGCTCGCGTCCGCATTCGGAGGACGGATGCGGCGCCTGCGGTGCCTAGTGTACTGGCGTCGCGCAGCAGTGCACGCCCTGCGTAGAGCTGCCAGCTCTTGCGACCACCAGTACACCTGGCGCTTTTGTTGCCTCGACCGGATCCGGGGCATCGCCACGTCACAGATCCTGGACATGGCGTCCTGGAGCCACTTGGCCTCATCGTCAATATCGGCAGGCCTGACCGGTGGTATCACCCAGGCCTGCACGATGGCGGCTTCCAGGAGCAGCTCCCGGTCCAGCTGTTTCAGCGCCCAACACAGGCCACATGGGGGCTGTCTGACCGGCGGGTCTGCGGACTCGGCAGAGACGTCGAACCGGATATACCGGTGGTCGGAGTACGTCTCCACCTCCTCCATGACGCGCCAGTCAACAATACGCGGTGACAGAGCAGGGCTGGCGAACGAAATGTCCACCACCGACGCGCCCTGCATCCGCACGCACGTGGGGCCTGTCTCAAGGGCCCAGTCTTCCACCATCCTACCCCGGACGTCGGTGAACCGGGAACCCCAAGCCAAGTTTTTGGCATTGAAGTCCCCGAGAACGAGCACGGGGAGGGAACGGAACCCGACGACGACGGTGACCAACTCCCTCAAGGAGTTGTGGAACTCGGCGAGAGATCGGTTCGGAGAGAAGTACACGCCCACCACAGCGAGCTCTCCGAACCGTGCTGCGACACAACCCCGACCTCTTTTAGCAGCCTCAAGAGTCGGGGTACCGGCGGCGGCCGACGAGATGATGGTCACCGAGCCGTTCAGGTCCGCCACCCAGTGATCCCTGGGCCGGACAAAATACGGCTCGGAGACCACGGCGACGTTGATCGACCACTGCGCCATGCTCTGGAGCAGGAGATCCTGAGCAGCGGCGCAGTGGTTGATATTCGCCTGGAGGAAGCGAAATGGAGCCATTATTGGCAGTCCATTCCTATCTCCTCAGAGGCGGCAGCGGCGACTGCGGTGGCAGTGGCGGCGGCGGCGGAAACGGC
Organism: Spodoptera picta; assembly: GCA_038387885.1. Lineage (NCBI taxonomy): Eukaryota > Metazoa > Arthropoda > Insecta > Lepidoptera > Noctuidae > Spodoptera > Spodoptera picta. Next base: position 170,429 of record JAZHFQ010000639.1, on the reverse strand, counting down.
AGGGGCGGCGGAGGGCCTACCTTTGCCCTTGGGTTTGGCAGGAGGGGAGCAGCCCTTGCTCCCGACCCGGTGATTGGCCGGCTTGCCAGCCGCCGCACATGCGTTGCTGTGCAGCGGGGCATTGCAGGAGCCGGCCCTGTGACCGGGCCGACCGCAGCGGAAGCAACAGTCGCTGCGGTCCACCTCCGAGGTGCATTTGGCGCTCACGTGCTCCCCCACGTGACAACGGTAGCACCTCAGAGGCCGGGCCTCGAGCAGCTTGACCTGCGCCGAGACCCATCCCACCAAGAGCCTTTTGCCCTCCTTTAATGTTTTGGCCGCTGTGACGGGGCAGCTCACCACCACCGTGCGCAGCCCCGAGTTGTCCGGACGGATGGCGCCCACCCTGACCTGGTTAGCAGGGCACCCTCCCGTCCTGGCCACAGCGGCCACCACCTCGCTCTTCGTTACGGAGTCGTCCAGGCCCGAAATCCTGACATCCAGGCATTTGGTGGGCCAGGACACGCGGGCCTCGTCCGCACCGAGGCACGCCCTAAGTCTCTCGGCCAGGGCGTCGGCCGATGGGCCGCTGGTCACGCCGGGGACCTCCAAGAGACGGGCTCCAGTGGCAGTCACTTTGACTGCAAACCCGTCCGGGGCTCCGTACTCCGCAGGAGTCCCCTTGAGCTTGGCGAGGATATCGCCGTAGGTAACGCCCCTATTGACCGCTTCCGGCTGTAGAGTGATGACCACAGCCGCGGTCTTAGGGGCGAGGAGCAAGGTAGCAGCGCGTTTCTCCCTGCGCTGCTGCTGCCGTCGCTGCCGCTGCGCCTTTTTGCGGCGCTTTCGGCCCTCCCTGGCTCCTGTTTTTTGTATGTTATTATTGTTTTGTTCTTATTGTTTTTTATTTTATTTTATTTTTTTTGTTTTTCAATGTTATTTTGTTATTATTTTGTGTGTTATTCGGTGGTCCATGTCGGTGGCGAATAAATTATTTTTCTTTCTTTCTTTCTTTCTTTCTTTCTTTCTCCCTGGCGACTCTCCTCGCCTCGCCGGCGATTTGCCAACCGCCGCCGTCCTCTATTCGCGGGGTGGCTTCCGCCGCCGCTGCTGCAGCTTGCCGGGCTGGAGTGCCCCTTCTCTTTTTGCGCCTCGCGGGCGCAGGCGCCGTCGGCGCAGCCGGGGTCTGCGCCGGCAGGGGCGCCGAGGGCCTCGCGGGAGGAGGCGCCTTTGCCGGCGGTTGGGGGCCGCGGCCAGCCTGACCAGTGGAGGTCGGAGGCTTGGTCGCAGCAGCCGCGTATGAGCCCGACGTCGCGGGCGGGGAGGCCCGGCTCGATGCAAGCGGGGGGCGCAAAAGCCTGCCCTCCAGCACGTCAAAACGTCGCTGGAAGGCGGCCATCTCCCTTCGCAATATCCCGACTACGTCGGTATCCACTGAGGGCTGGGGCTGGGGATGACTACTCCGGGCCGCGGCGAGCTCAGCCCTGGCCGAGCGCAGTTCAGCCTCCAGAGCGGCGTTGGAGGCCGTCAAGCGCGCCAACTCCCGCCGCATCTCAGCCAGCTCCTCGTGCACCCCGCCAGCGGTGGGCAACGTGCACTGCTCCAAGGCCGCCGATAAGATGCTGGCGCCCGCTTTTTTCATGAGGGCTTGCCTGGCCTGCTGGGACTTCATCCCAGCCACCCTGCGAAGCTCCTCCCGAACGGTCTGGCGAAGGCCCTCAGAGCCGCGCTCACTCTCGGAGCCGGGCTCGCCCTCCGACACCTCCATGGCGGAGGATTCTGAGAGGGCAGCGCTCAAGACAGATTGCGCCGTACGCTCGGGTCTGTTTCTGGTCGGACGGGGAGCCACCCATGCTCGCCGTCCGCAGGCCTGCGCTTACGGTTTTTTTTTTAAGGGGGGAAAATCATCGAATGACTGCTCCCGCCTGGATGAGGGGAGGGAGTGTCAGACTCTTACTGACTAAAAACCACCCCGTTCCTTCTCCTGCACGTTGAGTCGGAGCCCCGGTTACCCGTTAGGTTCTCCGCGACTCCGAATCGGCATCGGCCGTATTGGGCCCCATCTGTGGTGGTCTGATGGTTCTTTGAGGCGCGCGCGCAACGTGACGCGCCATACGCTCGGGTCTGTTTCTGGTCGGACGGGGAGCCATGCTCGCCGTCCGCAGGCCCGCGCTTACGGTGGCCGGAGATTGTCCCGCGATCCCCGACGCCCGGTGTGTCCTTCGCGATGGCTGGGTTGCGAGGAGGCAGCGCTTCCCTGCCTCACGCGTCACGCCTCCTCCTTAGCTAGCATGACTGCTTCGCAAAAGGAGGAGACGGCATTCCAGTCCCCCTCGCTCCGCATCATGGCCTGCACTAGGTCCGGACGCGAGAGGTCGCCATCGCCGATCACTTCCCTGAGGGCACAGCGGTGCTCAGCCCACGCAGGGCATTCCGCTACAGTGTGTTCCACCTTGTCCTCAGGGCGGTCCTCGCAGTGATGACACCCAGACGTTTCTTCCCGCCCCATCAGACACAGGTACCTCTCGAAACTTCCATGTCCGGTGAGGACGCCGTAGCGTCTCTCAAGCCACTCCTCAAAGAGGGGACTTACCGCTACAACGGCAGCGAACCCAGCCCTCGGTTGCGACAGTCGTTGCTGCCATTCCGCCATGAGATCGCGCCGGAGCTCTTCCCGTCACGCACTTATCTGGCGCGGCAGCGGAATTTCGCCCCGGTGACGTACTTCCGCGCGCATGTGATACACGCGCGCGTGCACCTTCGCCTTCAGATCCCACGGCGGTAATCCGGCAAGGAGGTTCGCCGCCTCCCTGGAGATCGTGCGGTATCCGCGAATCATTCGGATCGTCATGACCCTCTGTTACATGAGCAGCGCCCGAGCGGGCCGCGCCGCATCAGATTAAGCGCCCGCACAGGGGCGCCGTAGTGGGCTATGGACCGCACGAGTTATGCGGCGTTTAAGAGAGCAAATTCGATGAAAAAAGGGCCAGATTTGTGGAAAGATAAATATTATATTTCACAACAATGCGCCTTCGCACAAGGCTATCATTGTGAACGAAGTTTTGACCAAACACTCAACAAATACCATCCAGCAACCACCATATTCACCAGATATGGCTCCTGCTGACTTTTTTCTTTTTCCTAAACTTAAATTACCACTTCGTGGCACCCGTTTTCAATCGATAGAGGACATAAAGGAGAATTCGCGATGATTTTATTGCGTTGAGCTGTAAAATCGTTACATGTTTACGTGATAGGTACTACGGCAGTACTGCCACTGCTCGGACAGGGAGCGGACTTACAATAAGGCCACGTACTTACATGGATTGTACTTTGTATTTTTGTATTATTTACAGCGGATGATGGAGGTTTCGAGCTCGGCGCGTACATGAACAAGATATGCCAAACTCCGAACATCGACGCCCTTGCACAGCGTGGTCTACTCTTCAACAATGCCTACACTTCAGTTAGCAGCTGTTCTCCAAGGTTTTGAAGAATACTATATTTAAATAAAAGCTTATTATTTGAAATAAAACGTACATAACCTCAGGCCCGTCTCCCATGGGGAAGGCAGAGACTATATGGCCATAAGGATGGTACCAAGGTAACTAAGGTATGAAGGTTTAATTGTGGGAGAGCCATGCTTCGGGACGAATGGGCCTACTCGACCAGAGTGATACCACGGCCGAGCAGAAGACCGACGTGAAACAACCCTTGCGTTGTGTTTAGTCGTGTGAGCGAGGTTACCGGAGGCCCAATTTTTTTAAAAACTTTTTCCTTTACTATGGTTTCTTCTGTGTCGTGGGTGCGTTTACAAACATACAAGTTTACATACACATGACGCCCAGACCCGAAACAACAATTAATGGATCACACAAAGAGTTGTTCCGTGTGGTGATCGCACCCGCGGCCCGCGACACGTGCGCGGCAGCCGGCCGCCCAGCCGCCGCGCCAACCTAGTCTATCTTTTATTTTATATATTTGATGGGCCGCCGTTTGACCACTATCTCGCCTGTTGGTGATGCGGTCTACGATGGAGCACGTCGTCCCATAAGCAACCTGTTTACTCGGGCCTTGAACACAGTAATACACCCAGGTTATACCTTTCTTCTTCTTTTATTGCATCGATTGTTGAACTTCATCTCTCAACTCGTTTACATTCTCATAAGATTTAATGTAAATTTGACATTTTACATAATCCCTACAAAATTCATTATTGATACACTCTGACGATAGGTGATGAAAAATTGGAACAAGTGAATGAATTTGTGTATCTGATTGATCACTATTTACGAGAGATGGAAAGTGTGACGGGGATATTGAAAGGAGAGTGAAAGCGGGAAATAGTGTTAATGGTGCTTTACACTCTGTCATGTCGAGTAAAATAATATCCAGCAAAGCTCGACTTGCTGTAATGCAGTGTGTATTGACACCAACGCTTATGTATGGTAGTGAAGCATGGGTGTGGCAGAAGAAGCATGGAAGCAGGATTAATGCGGTGGAAATGAGAGCCCTAAGAAGTATGTGTGGACTAAAATTGAGTGATCGAGTGAAAAATAGTGTTATTAGAGAAAGGTGTGGATTGAAAGATGATGTAGTGACAAGGATTGAAAAGGGAATGTTACGCTGGTTTGGACATGTAGAAAGGATGGATGAAAGTAGAGTAACGAAGGAAGTATACAGAGCGGATATGAATGGGGCCGTCGGTAGAGGGCGCCCTAGACGGACATATAGTGACCAGATTGGCGATATATTAAAGAAGGGCCAAATTAAAAGTACCCTTAACCGACGAGCATGCATGAAAAGATTGATGACTGTTAATGAAGCGAAAGAGGTATGTAAGAATCGTAGTAATTGGCGTTCCTTAGTCTCTGCCTACCCCCATGGGAGACAGGCGTGAAGTTATGTATGTATGTATGTCTGACGATGCTGACGATCAATGCAATACAAGTACAGGGTGCAACTTTTACAGATTTTAGTCGGTTGATTACCGTGTGCGGCTAGCAAACTTTTAAAAATCTCCTAATTTTAAAAATTTAAGTTTTTTTTTTTCGAAAATAAAGGAATGTTTTCTTTGAGTAAAATTTTCTATCTAAATATTAAGAGTACTTCCCCTTCAGATGGCATTACAAAACTAAAAACAAACAAAAAGTCAAACTAAAAAACAAATAATAACTAATATTAGTACCTACTGATAGGTTACCCACCCACTGATAGGTTAGATGTCACCGCCATATTCCATCGCCTTATGGAAATGGAACCATCTCGGGAGTCTTTCAAACAAAACAAGAATTTTGGAAATCGGTTCTCAAATGGCAGAGTAATCGGCGAACAAACAAAAAAGAAAATCAGCCGAACATAGTACCTCCTCCTTTTTTGACGTCGGTAAAAATAGTTAGTTTGTCTATCAATGGACTGTCCAACACAAACATAATTATTCAATTCGGAACAATAGTTCCGGAGAATGGCGCGTTCAAAGTAATATAAGTACGTACTCTTCAGTTTTATAAGAATCGATTGTTTTAAAACAAGAAATTTTATCATGGCCTAAAGGCAAACGTGAGCTACGTGTGCCGTGCGCTGTGCGCCTGATTGATATTGTGTTCGCCCGCAGCCGCGCCGCGCTGCTGACGGGCACGCCGAGCCACCAGAACGGCATGTACGGCCTGCACCGCACCGTGCACCACTTCAACTCGTTCGACACAGTCACCAGCCTGCCCAACCTGCTGAGCGCGCACAATGTCACCACCGGTGCGTTTTTATATCTGCGGCCTTTGTACGACTTTGTTTTACGTTTAAAGAAATCGTAACGAGTACGCGTTCGGCGCGGTGATTGGTTGGTTCATTGGTGCCGGCCAATCAGAGTGCCGAACGCGTACTTGTTTCGAATACTTTAAACGTAAATCAGACTCGTACTAAGGCCTCAGTATGTTTATACTTTGTTTTATTATGTAATACACAATTTATTATTTTATGAGTATCCCGAAACGTTTCATCGACATACGTTTGAGAATTGACTCAACGCGTTGATCGTCACCCGTCAGGTATTATTGGCAAGAAGGACGTGGGGCCGGCAGCACAGTACAAGTTTGACTACGAGCAGACCGAGGAGAACAACCACGTGAACCAGGTCGGCCGGAACATTACGCACATCAAGCTACTCACCCGGGAGTTCCTCGCTAAAGCTAACCGTGACAAAAGGTACCCACGTAATATGTATCTAAAATATTTGTATTAAACTTTCGTGAGACATACTAAATAAATTATTATGTTCTCGGCTGACTCACGTAATTATTTGACGAGGAACTCGACTACTTTCAAGCCATAGTAGAGGCTCATGTTCATGAGCAGCATTTCGCATTTCACGACCCGCGACGCGGCGACTGTCGCGCTGCCCGGCGCTGCTACTCGAGTCTGCGAGCCCAGCGCGCCCTCTGCCGTGATTCACGCGCACTTTCCTCTATTTGTGGTATCGACGACGGCGGCGCGCGCGACATTGTTGGTACGCTAGACTCGCGCCCGCCGCTAGCTGCGTTCGTGTTGGGTTCGAATCCCCGCTCGACGCAAAAACAGTGTTACATACCGCGCTCACTGTGTCACACTCCAGACCCGAGACACTGTAGTCTGACGCAGATTTCAGACTCGGCTTCCAGGCTGATGCAAGCAGGTGGTAATGCCCAGCCACCGTCTCTGTTAACGTTCGGACGACGGCTTATATTGATGGCCTCACGTACTTTCCGCGGTACGAAGTATTTCTCCCTCGCCAGTACTGAGACCTTGTCGAAACGGAGGAAGTGAGCCGTGCCCGCGCTATACGCGTGCTCGGCTACTGCCGATGTATGAGTGTCACGGTTCTTCACACTGCGTATGTGTTCCTTAAGTCTGGTCGTGATGTTACGACGAGTTTCCCCGATGTAAGTCGAGCCACAGTCGCACGGTATCATGTGTCGCGAAATGCTGCTCATAAATATGAGCCTCTAGCATGGCTTGAAACTAGTCGAGTTCTTCGTCAAATAATTGCGTGAGAAAGCCGAAAATATAATAATTTATTATAAGATATTATTGGACATCCCACATTTAAAAAGCACGGCTCCAACCCAGCCATTAAGTTGTCATTTAAATATGAACTTTAAATCGGATGTCGTATGATACATTTCGTAACGATAATGCAAAAACCGACGGCGGGTTGTCAGCCCGCGGTCCACTCGAGGTGTAGCGAGGCGCCCGCGTGATTAAGGCGCGTGGCCCGCGCGGCGTCGGCGAGTTGACGGCGAGCCACCAGGCGCCAGCGAAACAACATCGTAGGTAGGTATTGTAATGCTACATTTACACTCTCGCGCAAGATTACACAAGGCTGAGGTACATGCAGTCTTATAATGCGAGAAAGACTACAGATTCTTTTAGAATAACGACAATGTATCTCGGCCTCGTCTCGACTCGCGCGAGCATGTAAAAAGCTCTCACCTCGCTAGTATGAAGCGCGCGGTCACCGCGCCGAAGCCGCGCCGGAGCCGTGCTTTTTAAATGTGGGATGTCCTTAAGTCACCGTAAACCGTAAGATAGTAAATACCGATAGTTTACGATAGGTACCCGTATCGACAAATTGTGAATGTTTGTACCATGTCGTTGGTTTATGATCTGGTACTTTCAATTAATTCAAATTACCAAGGTCTGAACTTCGAACCATTTATTTATATTCAGCACGGTTAGACACCGGTTTTCTATAAGGCCGTGGTACTGCGGTTGGACTGGCCCAATTGACTTTAGAAACTAGTGTCAATTCATGGGTGGAATGGAAGCCTCGAAATAGATGGCTAAATGTAAAAAATGCTATTTATTTAGTGGTAATTGTTCAAATATTTCAGAATGTAATTAAAATATTTATTATGTACTAGCTGACCCGGCAAACTTCGTACCGCCTAAAAAAAATGTTTCTCACCTTTTAAACCTTCCCTGGACTTCCACGAACATTTCAAGACCAAAATGGACATTTCAAGACCAAGGTTCAGCCGTTGATGAGTTTTAGCGAGACTAACGAACAACAATTCATTTTTATTTAAATAGAATAGAATAATTTTAGAATAATTTAATTGACCTTAAAGACTAATTAACTACGTCAGTACATCTAAAAGTTTTTCTGTGTCATTATAATTTAATTTAAGCAAGTACTCTGTTATTATGTTACAACATTTCTTATGACTAAGGCTGTATACATTACAAGATTTATTTATCTTATTGTACAAAAACGGTCCGAGAAACATATAAAATCTAGTGCAATAGGCATGTTTAGTTTATCTAGTTTGGCAGACTTATTCCTTTTCTTTACCAAAATTTCACGGTCATAGGTGAGATCCGAATGTTGAAAAAGAACGATTTTTAATATACTTAATTGCCGTACTGTAAGAACCTTACATGCCTTGTAAAGTTCGTGAGTAGAAAATCTAAAAGGGCGAAATGTCGCAACCTTGAGGATGGCCCTCTGAGCACGTTCTAGTGGAAGCATTATTGTTTTAGCGGCACCTCCCCATGATGTTATGCAATATGTTAGTATTGATTGGCACAAAGCTAAATAGACTTGTTTAATTAATACATAGTCAGCTATATTGCGTAAATTTTTAAATACGTACATTAATTTACGTACTCTTGTGTATAATAAATCTATATGTTTGCGAAAATTTAAATTTGCGTCAAACGTAACACCGAGGTATTTAATAAAATCAGTTTTGATAAGCGCGGGACAGGTACATGCTGAGTCACCAAGAGTAGTACATTTGTGTGCATAAATATTTACATTAGTCATATGTGGGTTATGGTTTCTCATTGTGAACATGATATATTTCGTTTTATCTGCATTTAGTGTAAATAAATTTTTAGAAAGCCAAATAGTTACAGCAGTGAATCCTTTTTGAGCGTGTATGTAGAGCTCTTCCCGTGTATTAGCGGAGAATACAAGAGCTGTATCATCCGCGTAGGACATTACAATGCCGTTTTTAATTGATAATTCACATAAGTCATTTATATAAATTAGGAATAGTGTAGGTCCCAATATACTTCCTTGTGGTATTCCGTAAGAACTATTTTTAACTTCTTTACTTATGTATTGGTCAATCTTTACAGACTGGTAACGGTCGGACAGATACTCAGAGAAAAGAAGTAACTGCTTTCCTCTGATCCCAAGTGACTGAAGTTTCCGCAATAGTATGGAGAAAGAAATTGTGTCAAATGCCTTGGCGAGGTCCAAGAAGATACCCATAGTGTACATGCCATTGTCCAGATTAGTGGTAATATAGTTAGTAAGTCCATGCACCGCTTGGTTAGTTGATCTCTTTGGTCTAAAGCCAAACTGGTTGTCAGAAAGCAATTTCCTTCCCTCAAGATATTATACCAGTCTGTTATTAACAATTTTTATAAAATCTTTGAGAGACCAGTTAGTATTGAAATGGGTCTATAGTTAGTGACATTGGTTTTGTCTCCCGATTTGAAAACTGGTGTAATCATTGATTTTTTGAGTGATTTCGGAAAAGTACTAGTTGATAGACATAGCTGAAATATGTAGGTATGTTAATGGACCCACAAATATGTATTTATATTTTTTTAGTATGTAATTAGGAATACCGTCCCAGCCGACTGCACAAACATCCTTTAAACCGGTTATTATTGTTAGTATTTCATCCTCATCAGTGTCTAGCAACACGAAAGAATCACATGTAGTTTATGGTGATGTAGAAGTCAAGTCGTAGGTAGAAGAGTTTCTGTACTGTAGGGTACTTTCGGCCAAGTTTTTACCGACATTTGCAAAGTAATTATTATTGATATTATTCAATGCTTTAGAAGGGTCTGACTCAGTCGATAGTAGGTCAAGTGAAGGGTCAGTATTTATTGATCCAAAAGTATTTGTTTTTATAAATTTCCAAATGAGTTTACTGTTATTGCCTGCCTTCTGTAACTCACTTTTATCGTATTGAATTTTTACCTTTTTTATTAAATTATTGCAAAAATTCCTATATCTTTTATATGTCATCAGCAGAATCTTATTTTCTGGTGCTAATTTTGATTTACGATGAAGCATGTCTCTGTTACGAATACATCTAACCAGACCCGGTGTTATCCACGGCTTGATGTTGTAGTACTTCTGTGGAAGTACTGTGTATGTATTTTTATTTATTACGTGCTGAACTGAGCATATAAAATTATTTAATGAAATATTTGCATCGTTTGCATTGTAAACAGGGTCCAAATTAATATTGTTTACGTCATGGTCTAGTCTTGTCATGTCGATTTTAGAATGACTGCGGATGCAATTTTTTCTGGGTAATGAAATTTGAAGTGCAAGTAATACTGTTTGGTGATCTGTTACGGAAGAATTAGTCACTATTGTTTTTGCTTGTTTATTGGTTTTGATGATGATATAATCGAGACACGAACCGCTTTGATGAGTGGGATGAGTGTGAGCTGGTAGAAGTCCATAAAAAGAACAAATGTTAAGATAATTATGAGCATGCATGTCGGTTTTCCCGGATGAAATGTTAATATTTATGTCCCCTATAAGTATGATGGTTTTATATGAAGCCACTTTCTTTAGATTCGTGTCAAGTGAGTCTATAAATTTATCTATATTTTGAGAGGGAGGTCTATATATAGCAATAATTACTATATCAGGATTTACTCTATAGTAATTAATAAACAGTTAGTATCTGCAAACTGTGGTTCTGTAATGCTTACATTTTAATTATTTTTTACATAAACTAGGTACTAGGCCATCATTCTGATTAATGATTCTATTCGTTCTATGAGAGCTGTATCCTATAAGAGTTGGTAAAACAGTCATGGAATTTGTCAACCAGCACTATGTTAAAATAATAATATCACAACTAATATCGATATTTTGCAGTAATACTTGAAAATCCAGCATATTTTTATTTATGCTGCGGATATTTTGCGTGAGTAATGTTAATGCTTTTTTCCCCGTGTTAATTAAGTTTTTGCACTCATCAACATTACAAATACAAGTCTCTGATACAAAAAAACAATCTAAGTCACCAATAAGTTGGTTTGTAATGTTAAAATATTAACTAAGATGCGTATAAAATATGTGCTAACTAAGCTAAACTAATTACTGACGCTCTTAGGCGCCTTCATAATCTATGGTGTTAATATAGTAGTCCTCAGCAAATTTCCGGGCGGGACAACTTACGTCACCAGTCGAGTGGTCGCTTTTTCTTTTGAAACGTTTACATGTCGCGCATTTTGGAGGTGCAGCTTTGTTGCTGCATTCCTTGAAGGAGTGACCAGAGTCACCGCAGAGGTGGCAGGTAGGGCTCGTTTCACGGCAGTACTTTGCTGCATGTCCAAACTGCTGGCAATTAAAACATCTCGTAACTATAGTATAGTCCCGGACGGCACAAGAGGTCCAATTTATAAAAAGTCGACCTTGGCCTAGCAAAATTTTACGTATGTTTGGTGGCACCTCTAGCACGTAATTACAGGTCGAGAGATTTTTCTTGCCCGATTTATGGCTAAGTTTTATGGTAGCCAATGTGGGCTCACGTGGGGAATTGGGCATTTTATCGGAGAGGTTTTGCTCGTAGATACAGTCTAGAACTTCCTTTTCTGATAACGCTGAGGGTACACCAATCACGGCAATCTTCGGTCGTCGTTTCGCCGGCTCCTGTACAGTGAGGCCCGATGAAACTAATTTCTCTGCATTTTTTAGTTTATCAATGTCTGCTTTATTTTCGGTGCTTATTATAACACCACCATCTCGAATTTTCCTCACACTACGAACATGCAACTTCATGACTGCAGGCGAGATAATTTTTTGAACGAGTGATTTAGTGTCGTCAATTGTTTTGGTCTTGTCACTAGGATAGATAGCCACAGAGCTCAAGTTTTGTGAACGCACATAGTTATCTGCACCCTTTTTCACGACATTTGCATATGAACTAGTTTCATTTGCTTTAAATGAGCTAGAAATTTTGGCTTGGAACTGTTGTAGGGACTGTGCAAGGGTTTGTTGTTCTCTAAGGTTTTGGATAGTAGAGTGCGCTATCAGTGCTTTTTGTTTCAAGGCCTGATAAGCAACAGCCATCTCAGATGTGCCTTTTAGGGCATTACGGCAAAGGTTTTGCACTTTGGTCTTTTGTTCCGAATTCATCTTCCCATCTGACACGATAGTACAGACTTCGGCTAGGATAGAGTCCATGTGTCTGGTCCATTTTAAAATATCTTCAGTAGGGATCATATCCCGGAGACGGATAGGCTCCTCGGAAGCATTAGGTTTGGGCTCAGGAGGAAGAGATTCTTGAGTCGGTGTTGGTGGTGGACTTCGTCTCAGCAGCTGGCTACGGCTAAACGGGCTGGTGCCTGGATTAGACATTTTCCGCCCACAGAACACAATATTCTTTAATATAGTCTTGTTTTATTTCATTTTTGTACGAATATACGTATAACACTTGAATTGTTCCACAACAAGCACTTCAATAAGTTCTAATTTGCTTAAACTGCATAAAACAATTTAAAGTTATTGATTTAATTTCATACTATGCAGAAAGTGAACACGTCCGCGTAATAAAGCGACGCACCGCGTGAAATAGAAGATTAGTAGCATGCTATATATACATAATTAGATACTGAGCCGCGGCGGGTTACCGGGGCTCCGGCTCGAAGTGCAGGAATAAGAAATGGGTGGTTTTTAGTCAGTAAGAGTCTGACACTCCCTCTCGCCTCACCCGGGCGCGCAGACATTCGATGATTTTCCTCCCTCAAAAAAAGCAGACTACTTACTAGACACAAAAAACGCCTTAAAATGCAACTAATGATAAAAGGTGAAGATATTGCTATTTATTTGACAGCAGGGCTAATATTAAATGTACCTAAAATGCAACTAATGATAAAAGGTGAAGATATTGCTATTTATTTGACAGCAGGGCTAATATTAAATGAACCTAAAATGCAACTAATGATAAAAGGTGAAGATATTGCTATTTATTTGACAGCAGGGCTAATATTAAATGAACCTAAAATGCAACTAATGATAAAAGGTGAAGATATTGCTATTTATTCGACAGCAGGGCTAATATTAAATGTACCTAAAATGCAACTAATGATAAAAGGTGAAGATATTGCTATTTATTTGACAGCAGGGCTAATATTAAATGAACCTAAAATGCAACTAATGATAAAAGGTGAAGATATTGCTATTTATTTGACAGCAGGGCTAATATTAAATGTACCTAAAATGCAACTAATGATAAAAGGTGAAGATATTGCTATTTATTTGACAGCAGGGCTAATATTAAATGTACCTAAAATGCAACTAATGATAAAAGGTGAAGATATTGCTATTTATTTGACAGCAGGGCTAATATTAAATGAACCTAAAATGCAACTAATGATAAAAGGTGAAGATATTGCTATTTATTTGACAGCAGGGCTAATATTAAATGAACCTAAAATGCAACTAATGATAAAAGGTGAAGATATTGCTATTTATTTGACAGCAGGGCTAATATTAAATGAACCTAAAATGCAACTAATGATAAAAGGTGAAGATATTGCTATTTATTTGACAGCAGGGCTAATATTAAATGTACCTAAAATGCAACTAATGATAAAAGGTGAAGATATTGCTATTTATTTGACAGCAGGGCTAATATTAAATGAACCTAAAATGCAACTAATGATAAAAGGTGAAGATATTGCTATTTATTTGACAGCAGGGCTAATATTAAATGTACCTAAAATGCAACTAATGATAAAAGGTGAAGATATTGCTATTTATTTGACAGCAGGGCTAATATTAAATGTACCTAAAATGCAACTAATGATAAAAGGTGAAGATATTGCTATTTATTTGACAGCAGGGCTAATATTAAATGTACCTAAAATGCAACTAATGATAAAAGGTGAAGATATTGCTATTTATTTGACAGCAGGGCTAATATTAAATGAACCTAAAATGCAACTAATGATAAAAGGTGAAGATATTGCTATTTATTTGACAGCAGGGCTAATATTAAATGTACCTAAAATGCAACTAATGATAAAAGGTGAAGATATTGCTATTTATTTGACAGCAGGGCTAATATTAAATGAACCTAAAATGCAACTAATGATAAAAGGTGAAGATATTGCTATTTATTTGACAGCAGGGCTAATATTAAATGTACCTAAAATGCAACTAATGATAAAAGGTGAAAATATTGCTATTTATTTGACAGCAGGGCTAATATTAAATGTACCTAAAATGCAACTAATGATAAAAGGTGAAGATATTGCTATTTATTTGACAGCAGGGCTAATATTAAATGAACCTAAAATGCAACTAATGATAAAAGGTGAAGATATTGCTATTTATTTGACAGCAGGGCTAATATTAAATGAACCTAAAATGCAACTAATGATAAAAGGTGAAGATATTGCTATTTATTTGACAGCAGGGCTAATATTAAATGAACCTAAAATGCAACTAATGATAAAAGGTGAAGATATTGCTATTTATTTGACAGCAGGGCTAATATTAAATGAACCTAAAATGCAACTAATGATAAAAGGTGAAGATATTGCTATTTATTTGACAGCAGGGCTAATATTAAATGTACCTAAAAGGCAACTAATGATAAAAGGTGAAGATATTGCTATTTATTTGACAGCAGGGCTAATATTAAATGAACCTAAAATGCAACTAATGATAAAAGGTGAAGATATTGCTATTTATTTGACAGCAGGGCTAATATTAAATGTACCTAAAATGCAACTAATGATAAAAGGTGAAGATATTGCTATTTATTTGACAGCAGGGCTAATATTAAATGTACCTAAAATGCAACTAATGATAAAAGGTGAAGATATTGCTATTTATTTGACAGCAGGGCTAATATTAAATGAACCTAAAATGCAACTAATGATAAAAGGTGAAGATATTGCTATTTATTTGACAGCAGGGCTAATATTAAATGAATCTAAAATGCAACTAATGATAAAAGGTGAAGATATTGCTATTTATTTGACAGCAGGGCTAATATTAAATGAACCTAAAATGCAACTAATGATAAAAGGTGAAGATATTGCTATTTATTTGACAGCAGGGATAATATTAATAGAACCTAAAATGCAACTAATGATAAAAGGTGAAGATATTGCTATTTATTTGACAGCAGGGCTAATATTAAATGAACCTAAACAAGTACAATAGGGAACCCACTGAAAAGTACTAAAATTAAAAGTGTCTTGCATTTTGTATTGGGTTTTGTACATCACTGGTCCACGTCCTCACACGAAACCAGCGTTAAACAATTTTTAACCGTGTTAATACTTGCTTCTTCTCAAATTGTTGGCCGGGTCCCTGGAAGTGGACACATATATACCTGAGTGCTTATTTACTTTCAGGCCGTTTCTACTTTACGTGAGTTTCCACGACCCGCATAGGTGCGGTCACACGGACCCGCAGTTTGGTCCGTTCTGCGAACGATTCGGTTCCGGCGAGGAGGGTATGGGGCTTATACCGGACTGGCATCCTATTTACTATCAATGGGAGCAAGTGCAGCTGCCTTACTTCGTACAGGTAATGACGAGCCTGCTACCAGAGTCAGACCTTAGCTAGTATATAGCCTATATTTTCTGATGGCGAGCAAATTACACAGGTGTCCCTGAAGTCGACTTCCAAATGGCACCAGGTAATGGGAAAGGTTCCAACAGTTATCAGAAAATTGGAAAAACAATTGAAGTCATATAGTTTTTACAGACTTAAAAAAAAGAAGGAGGTACCATGTTCGGCCGATTGTTTTTTTTTTGTATACTTTACGCAAATCGGGAATTGAATTAAGAACTGTTACAGTTAGATGGGTTTTAATGCCAAGGTGTCCTAAATGACATCTATTAGGTTATGGACCACATTTGACAAGAATTAAATTAAAGTAGGTGCTTAGTAAGTAAATCAGTCCACGGGGTGTACCACGGGGTACACCCCGTGGTAGACCGGCACGGGGACGGCCCCGTGCCGGTCTTTGGACTCTTGTTGCTACATTGGGTACATTCCTTAATAAAAATATAAATTATCTCGGTTATTTAATACAATAAAAAAAATAAAAGTAATCACACTTTCATTAATTGATTTTATGACCAACTTAATTGTAGTATTTTTTAAGGAATATGTATTTAAGCATTACGTATGCTGTTTGCCGCTGAAATAACGTGACGTCACAATACACAATCTCGTATGTAAAGAAAACTGATTTTTGACAGTTCGAAAAAGTATTGAATTTGACTAGATGGAAAGTACCCAATACCTACGTTATCCTGAATAATACTTGAATAATAAATTCTGAGTCAAAGATTTGCAATACTGACGTCAATACACAGGGTTGTCAATATGAATGTTGATTTTGTTGAGAAATGACTAATTATTTCTTTATGCTTTCTACCAGCTACTTTCTACACACAACTAGGTGGTTTGTCGTCCCGTGGAAATTTAGAGAAATCTCTTAGTACGGGGAGTACTCCACTCCTCAAATACATACACGCGCAAGTTTCAGCTTACTGAAACATTTCAATTAATCCTTGATTAGGCACTTTTGAAAGGTTTTCCCGATGGGTTACACTATGGGGTTCTTCAAGAACGGAGTAAATGCGGCGCACGTAAGGGGTTGCAAAATGGAAATCGGAAAGTGCACATCTAAATCTACAAAATTGCCGATTACATCTCTCCAGTAAAAAAGATAATTACGCAATAACTGCACTAATAGTAATATATTTCAACAATGTTTGTTTAGAGAGTGCATTAATAGTAATATATTTCAACAATGTTTGTTTAGAGAGTGCATTAATAGTAATATATTTCAACAATATTTGTTTAGAGAGTGCATTAATAGTAATATATTTCAACAATGTTTGTTTAGAGAGTGCATTAATAGTAATATATTTCAACAATGTTTGTTTAGAGAGTGCATTAATAGTAATATATTTCAACAATGTTTGTTTAGAGAGTGCATTAATAGTAATATATTTCAACAATGTTTGTTTAGAGAGTGCATTAATAGTAATATATTTCAACAATGTTTGTTTAGAGAGTGGTCTTCTTTTTGTTTAACCATCTTTCAAATTTTGCTGCCTCGGGAAATTGGTCGGTTTGTTCCTCCCTGGCTACTGGGTGATCTGGGACATTATCAGTGTAAGGATAACGTTGTGTGATGCACAGGACACGGAAGCAGCTCGGAGAGACATCGCAGCACAGTACACGACCATGTCGCGGCTAGACCAAGGTACAACATCCTAGCAGAGCGGTAGATTTATCAGCCGGTGCATGGCGGCATTATCTAACATACCTTACTTCAACAGGAGTAGGACTGGTGCTGCAGGAGTTACAAAGCGCTGGACACGCAGACGACACTCTCGTTATATATACGTCAGACAACGGCATCCCGTTCCCGTCCGGCCGCACCAACATGTACGACCCGGGACTACGCGAGCCCTTGATCATCGCCTCGCCGGACCCGCACGCGAGGAAGAATGAAGCATCGCATGCGATGGTCAGCCTGCTGGACGTCATGCCTACAGTACTGGACTGGTTCAACATTCCGTTCCCGCAGGAGACAAATGATATATCGCAGCCGGATACAGCTAAGAGCTTACTTCCAGTTTTAGAAAAAGGTAGTCAGTGATACTATCAGATAACATATACAGCGTCGGTATGGTAAACCAACATTAGGCAGGTGCACAGTGCATACATACATTGACATCATTATATGTGGCTGTGTTACAGAGCCTCCGCATTCGGAGGACGAGGCAGTGTTCGCGTCGCAGACTCACCACGAGGTCACCATGTACTATCCCATGAGAGCAGTGCGCACGCGCCGCTATAAGCTTATACACAATCTCAACTTTGGAATGCCTTTTCCTATAGACCAGGATCTGTACGTTTCACCAACTTTCCAGGTGAGTCTATATGATTCATTTTAATCACGCCTACGGCGCTCTGGAAAGGCGCCATTCATCTTTTAATAAAATAAAATCCAAAATAATGTGAACTCGATTGAATCAGTGAATTACGTTCTCAGGACCTGCTGAACCGCACGGCGGGCAAGCAGCCCCTGCCGTGGTACAAAACCCTCGCCCAGTACTACTACCGGCCGCAGTGGGAGCTGTACGACGTCCGCGCTGACCCCGCGGAGACCAGGAACTTGCACGGTAACTGCAGTACACAGAGTGGCCAGTAACAAAACAACAACAAACAAACAACAAACAAATATATTTATTTCCATTTTGTTCACATATATGTACTTAATCAAAGCTTATTATTTAACTATTCTAGGTAGGTTACAATACAATGCCTGTATAGAATTAAATCTGTACCACAGGCTTTTTGGTCGCGTGCATTATACATTAGGATAATATAACTAAGCCTTAACAATATTATTTTTACAGTCACCAAATATTACAAAACCTAAATATGTAGAGGTATGTATACATAAGTTAGGAAACACTAACCTTATACTTGCATTTATTAAAATAATTATTATCTATTTATATCTATATATTATTTATTTCATGACAATCAACAAATCCTCGCTTTTTTCATAACTTAATGATAGTAGATACTGAGAAATGCGCTGTTTTGCTCTGGTGTAATTTACATCGTAAACCAAGGTTTCTTTATTAATTTTATTGTACAGATATGGCCCTAAAAATGCAAAAAATCTATGTGTAAATACGTACTTTGATTTATAGCTAGCCGTACAGACAATATCTTTCCGTCTCTTGGTGTTAGTGAGGTTAGCGTCATATGTAAGTGTAGCATGCTGTTTTAGTACAGTGAATAGTATGAATAATTGTCGCACTGTCAGCACTTTACTAGACTCATACAGTAAGCCTGTGGGGTAGCGGTACGGTCTGTGCGTGGCGACTTTCAAGATGGCTCTTTGCGCTCGTTCGATTGGAAGTATCAATGTTTTTCCACTTCCGCCCCAAGAGGTAATGCAGTATTGGATTATCGATTGACACAGGGCTTTATAAATTTGAATAATTAACTTGTGATCACCAATAAACCGCAATTTTTTAAAAACAAATATCAATTTCCGAACTCTAGATGTTAATGCAGCGATATGTTGTTTAAAGGAAAGGGTTTCATCTAGAATAACTCCTAGATACTTAATGTTATCTGTTATTACAATTTCCGGACAGGTACAAGCGTTAGTCACGATTGAGCATTCTGGTTTATGCGCATACAAGTGAAATTCATTACGTGCTAGAGGTTTACGCATATTAAATTTTATAAATTTTGTCTTATCAGTATTTATTGTTAGTAGATTTATTTTAAGCCAATTATTTACGACATCAAACCCTTGCTGTGCACAGCTTTGAACTTCTGTAAGAGAACCTGCTGAAAACAGCAGAGCAGTGTCATCCGCATATGATACAATAGTGCCACACTGTAGTTTGAGGTTACATAGGTCATTTATGTATACCAGAAATAGGGTTCCTCCGAGTACGCTCCCTTGTGGAATTCCATATAGCGGTAGCAGTAATTCGGAACTAATGACGTTGCCTATTTTTACACATTGCCGTCTATCCCGCAAGTAGTCTCTAAAAAGTTCCAACTGTGTCCCTCTTATTCCCAACCCCTCCAGTTTGTCTAGTAGCAATGGGATAGATACCGTATCAAAGGCTTTTGCTAAATCAAGGAAAATTCCCATTACTTGCTTACTTTGTCCAAGCTCTCCTGATACATAGTCAGTTAATGTATGTACTGCATCAGCTGTCGATAATTTGGCTCTAAAGCCGAATTGCTTGTTAGATATAAGGGAGTTATTTTCGAGATACGAGACTAGTCTATTAATAATAATAATAATAACTAAGAAGTAGAGTTATACCCCAGGCGGGTACCGGAGTTAGCAACGATGGAGAATCCCGCCCCGGGCCTTCAAGCCCGGGCTGCCCTTCGTACTCTGGGGAGGGCACCGTATCGCAAGCTGCCCAGCCACAAACTGTTGCAGCCCAACATGACCAATTATCAACATGTTCTTCACCAACATCATCATTATTCTCATCCATCCCCTCATCACCAGCATCATACCTCAACAATCAACAATCCAGCTCAACCAATTCATCCCCATTATCATTTCAATCCGCCAGGGACGTTGTGCAGGAAGCTAGTTCAGCTAAAGTTACTGCACCCGCCCAAGGTGGCCGGCGCACACGTAAAACGTGGACAAGAGATATGAATATTTTCATCATGCGCCACTATTTCATCCTCACAGAACTTGAAACTAACATAAAAACTTATTTAACGCCATTACACACACGTTTTAGTTTAGAATTTCCCGAAATGAATGCCTCAAAGCAAAGGATAGGAGATCAACGCCGCGCTATTGTCCAACGCAACTTCCTTACAAAACAGGAAATCCTAAATATCAAGGATGAAGTTAGAATTTTGTTACAAAACCAACCGTTAACACTACAATACAACACAGATACAGACCAAACCCCATCCCGTAGAATGAGATGGAGTGATCAGTTAAATGAAACTATTATGAAAAGTTATTACCGTTTAACGAACCTTGAAACAGATCTAACAACCTACAGACCCTTGTTACACCAGGATGTTATTTCAAAGTGTCCTTCAATAGCACATTTATCAGCACAACGAATATCAGACCAACGCAGATCCATTGTAAACAACCAACTTTTATCCATTACACGATTAAACCAAATTAGGGAAGAAGCAAGAAGTGAATTAGCCTCGATAAATACAGATAGTTCTAATTGTACGATACACGAAACATTAACACAACCAACTACAGCAGTCACCAATGACGACCAGACTGAACTAACAGCACCAATACGTACTAGCGACCACGACACAACACAAATAGCACAAAATACAACTCAAACACCACAAAACACCCTACACCTCCCTGCTGAAGTACTCAAACAATTAGAAGAATTGTATAATGAACACTATAATAAATTCAAGGAATCAAATCCAACAACTAGACCATATATACCCAAGTTAAAATCATCAAAAAAATTAGCAGCTATTACAAGTTGTCTTAATACGCATATACTCCCAAAAACACTGACTTCTGATACAGACTTTTGCACACTTCAGACGATAATTTACTGTGCAGCATACACTGCAGCCAAATTTAATGGTGCTAGAATAAAAGAGAATGGTGAATATAGCAATCAACCAGTAAAAGTCCCTTGGTGGCAAAAACGACTTCAACGTAGGATTAGTAATCTCAGGGCAAATATTGGAAGAGTTACGGAGTACGCAAAAGGTGTTCGATCGCAAGCTCTAGAAGAACATATACATAATATAAAACAGATATATAAAATACACTCACAACACGAACCAGAAAACACAGACATAACTCACTTTCTAGACACCCTGAAACAAAAACTTAACACATTAGCTAACCGATTAAGAAGGTATAAGGAGACAACACTTAGAAAAACACAAAATAAACAGTTCTATAACAACGAAAAGCTGTTTTACAGAAAACTTACTCAGCAACATAACAACCCACAAGGAAACAACACACATCTACCGAGCACCGAATCACTACAAGAATTTTGGTCAAATATTTGGTCTAACCCAATACAACATCAACAAAACACCTGGATCGAAAAGGACAAAAAAAGATGGGAAGACATACCAGAGATGGAATTTGATCAAATTAACTTACGCCTCCTCCAAGCAGTTATAGCCAGAACACACAATTGGAAAGCAGCGGGTTCCGACAACATTCACAACTTCTGGTATAAGAAATTAACATGCACTCACACACTGTTACTCAAACACATCAACACATTCATCCAATCACCTAACACAATGCCATCATACATCACACAAGGCACAACATACATGCTACCAAAAGACCTATCAGATACTAGTAATCCTGCGAAATACCGACCAATAACTTGCCTCCAAAATATCTATAAAATTATCACATCATGCTTAAGTGAAACTATATATAAACACACACAAGAACACAATATATTAGCAGAGGAACAGAAAGGGTGTCGAAAGAACAGCCAAGGATGCAAAGAACAATTAACCATTGACGCTGTAGCATCTACACAAGCAATAAAACTAAAACGTGACATACACACCATGTACATAGACTACAAAAAAGCCTTTGACTCCGTGCCGCATTCTTGGTTAATTTATATCTTAAAACATTACAAGATTCATCAGGTTATCATACAATTTCTTGAAAAAATCATGCCCCTTTGGAACACTAAACTAAAAATATGCAATTCAACCGAATCTACTGAAACAGACCATATTCCGATAAGAAGAGGTATTTTTCAAGGCGATGCATTAAGCCCCTTGTGGTTTTGCCTGGCCCTTAACCCACTATCTAACATGCTTAACAAAAATAATATAGGACTCAAAATCGAACACAACTCAGAACATACAACCCTAACTCATCTCATGTACATGGATGATATAAAATTATTTGCAAGCACTCTGAACGAAATACACGCCCTCGCTGACATCACACAAACATTTTCTAATGACATTCGCATGGAATTTGGGATAGAGAAGTGCAAAATTCAGTCTGTCATCAAAGGATCCACAGTACCTTCAACGTATGAACTAGAAAACCAAGAAATTATTGAAGCTATAGACCCAAACGAAGGGTATAAATACCTCGGCTACTATCAATCTAAAGAAATCCACCACAAAGACACAAAAAAAGCACTAGAGAAAAATTTCAGAAGCAGGCTACACAAAGTACTACACACTCACCTTAATGCAAAAAATACCATCAAGGCAATAAACACGTTTGCTATCCCTATCCTAACCTACTCTTTTGGTATCATACGTTGGTCTCAAACAGATCTCACAACATTACAGAGAATCATAAATACTACAATGACTAAACACAGGAAACATCACCCTAGGGCTTGTATTCAAAGATTAACCCTACCAAAAAATGAAGGTGGCCGAGGGCTTATCGACATTACAAACCTTCACAACAACCAAATCAAGTTACTTAGAACATTTTTCTTCAACCGCTCACAACATTCACCACTACACAAAGTTATATGTCTTATAGACTCATTCACACCACTCTATCTAGCAAACCACACAAAACACATGAACATAATCAGTAAAGAACAAAAGATACAGACTTGGACACAAAAATCGCTCCATGGTCGTCATCGTCTCGATTTGACCAATCCTATTGTTGACAAGATAGCGTCAAACGCGTGGTTAAAGCGAGGCGAACTGTTCCCAGAAACAGAAGGA
This sequence comes from Spodoptera picta, assembly GCA_038387885.1. Taxonomy (NCBI): domain Eukaryota; kingdom Metazoa; phylum Arthropoda; class Insecta; order Lepidoptera; family Noctuidae; genus Spodoptera; species Spodoptera picta. Next base: position 147,193 of record JAZHFQ010000639.1, on the reverse strand, counting down.
TTCATGTTAGCGATCCAAGACCAAGTCATTGATACAAAAAATTACAGAAAATATATAATCCGTGACAGTGCCCTTGGCAGTGATCACTGTCGGCACTGCCACAGACAACCCGAAACCATTCAACACATAACAGGCGCATGTTCATCCATCACACAAACAGATTACAAACACCGACACGACCAGGTTGCAGCTATCATACATCAGGCACTCGCTTATAAACACAAATTAATCGCTGAAAAAACACCGTACTACAAATACACACCCCAAATTATCCTAGACTCTCCTGAATATAAAATGTACTGGGATAGAACCATACTTACGGATAAAACTATACACCATAACCGACCTGACATCACTCTCCACGACAAGAAAAACAAATTAGTATATTTGATAGACATAGCAATCCCTAACACACACAACCTTAGTTCTACCCACACCAATAAACTCTCCAAATACGCAGACTTGACCATTGAGCTTAAAACTCAGTGGCAAGTTCACACAGTCAGAACTGTCCCTATTATAATATCTAGCACAGGCGTCATCCCCAAAACACTCCATACAAGCATAAAAACCCTTGACTTACATCCTCTCACATACACACTGTTACAAAAAGCGGTTATATTAAACACTTGCAGAATCGTCAGAAAGTTCTTGTCCATAGAATAAAAATATCATCAAATCATCCCCAAGGTTGCTTTGACCAAAAGTCCGCAACTCTGGTGTATTTCCCCAGAAATGGGTGAGGTCTGAACCTATATACACGAATAATAATAATAATAATAACCTTTATTGTACACCTTAAATAAACGGAATATACATTAACGTTATAGTAATAAAAAATAGTAGGGTACAAAGGCGGCCTTATCACTAATAGCGATCTCTACCAGGCAACCTTTGGGTGAATGGAGCACTGTTCAATGGAAGTGGAGGTTGTTCTTGGTGTACTCAGGTACTTATACATTATTTTTACAAGTAAAATATATATTCTCTAAATAAATAGTATATTTAAAATAAAATATAATACTTACATAAGACCTTATACATACAAACATACCCATATAAATATCTATACATACAACATATATACATATATATATACATATATTAATACATAAATAAAAATATAGTACAGATGATGAATAGGTGACAGTAAAAGAAGAAACAAAAAGAAATAGTAATGGACTACAACGTGGAGAGATAATGGTTTTTCACAAGTGCTTTGAACCTAACAAGTGATTCTGCTTGTCTGACAGAAAGTGGCAGAGCATTCCACAGTCGAACAGCTCGTACTGTAAACGATCTGTCGAATGATCTGCTCGCATGCTGGGGCATCTCAAGCTTCATATCCTCCGACGACCGTACTATTATTTATAATTTTCTCAAGAACTTTAGAGATTGACGGCAATATAGAAATAGGCCGATAATTATTTACTAAGTCCTTTGTACCAGATTTATGGATAGGGATTACTACAGCTTTCTTGAGGCATTTAGGAAATATACCACTAGAAAAGCAAATTTTAAAAATATGAGTTAGTGGCGGTATTAGTATGTTCCTAAAGGTTTTTAGTATATTAGTGCTGATATTGTCCCACCCTGTCACAGGACTATTTTTTAAAGATATAATAATTCGTTCTACTTCACTTTCGTCCGGTTCTAGTAAAACAAAAGACTTTCCACTACCAATACATGACCGCGGAGTTGGTATCGTAGTATTGAGGTCATTATAACACTGTCTTTGAATGTTTTCCGCTAGCCTCACACCAATATTAGCAAAGAAACTATTTGCGTTGTTAGCTGATGATAGCGGGGTTTGAGCCGTTTGCAATAAACCAGTGTCACAATTATTTTGCTTCGTCATGAATGTGACTGACTTAATATATTTCCACAGTTGTTTGGGATTGTTTCCGGATTGAGCTATTTGTGATTTGTCGTATTCATTTTTTATACGTTTTAAGAGGTTATTGCAGAAATTACGATATCTTTTATATGTTGTCTGGATAATTAAGTTATTAGGGTTTTGTTTGGCTTTTCTGTGTAGTCTATCGCGGTGTCGTATACACCTGACAAGTCCCTCCGTTATCCACGGTTTTATGGTGCAATTTTTCTTACTTAAGGTTATTGTGTTAGTATTATTTAAGATAGATAGTTGTACATGTTTAATAACATAATCCATTGATTCGTCAGCATCAGCAGAATCAAAAACTGGACTAAAGTCAATATTGCATAAATCACGTCCCAGATTAATCATATTGAGTTTCGATTTTTGCTGCGGACGCGAAAAATGTTGAGTCCGATTTAATTCAAGCGTAAGCAAAATTGCGGAATGGTCTGTGATTGTTGAGTTAGTAACAAGTGTTAAACACAGTAACACATTAACACATGCAGGAACACTGAGTGTACGGCGCTGTCCGCAGGCAAGCCGGCGCTGGCGGCCGTGGAGGCGGCGCTGCGCGCGCGGCTGCGGCGCTGGCAGCGCGCCTCCGCCGACCCGTGGCAGTGCGCGCCCGACGCCGTGCTCGAGCGCGCCGCCTGCCGCCCTCTGCTGCATCGCTAGGACACGTCTTTACTTTTACACGCCCTAGCTCATTATTATACACAATAATACTCACTAGACTAGTTTATTTTCACAACAGATGTTTTTCATGTGCTTAATTATAAGAAAATTGTAGCCCACATTGTAATCCAAATTCGAAATGTAACGTGATATGGATCGGCGTTGGACAGAAACACTACACACGAGTCACACAACTAATGTCATTCTTTATACTATTTAAGAAATAGTGAAATGTACTGCGGCGTTGTCTCTCGCAGTCGCAGCAGCTAGGTTACTCTGTAACTTTCAATTGAAAAGTCATTGCTCGAGCGAGAGTATTCTCACAAACTCACAACCAATGCCATGGCGGACCGCGATCGAGTTCACTTCGATCTTTCGCATTGGCAGTTACAGAATAGCCTAGCAGCTGTCTGGGCTCGCTACTTCAACGACATCGACAGCTCGAGGGATCTCGACATCTATACTAATATTATAAAGAGGAAAGATTTGTATTTTTGTATGTTTGTAATGAATAAACTCAAAAACTACTGGACCGATTGCAATAATTTTTTTCACCATTAAAAAGCTGCATTATTCAGAAGTAACATATGCTATATAATATCACGCGTATTCATACCCTATCTGTTACAGGTCGACAAGTGGTCACTGCCATAGGCTCCTTCCGGAGCGGTTCTGCCGGAGGCCTCGACGGTTTGACGCCGCAGCATCTCAAAGATCTGACGAGCTCAAGCGCCGGGGAGTCCGGCGTGACGCTGCTGAAGGAGCTTACGGTTTTGATCAATCTTATGCTCTCCGGCAATGTGCACGAATCCGTCATCGACGTTTTGTACGGGGCCAATCTATGTGCCCTACGCAAGAAGGATGGCGGTATTCGTCCCATTGCCGTGGGAACAACTTATCGTCGCATGGCAGCCAAGATTTGTTGCAAATTTTATAATAATCTTCTTTCGGAAAAATTCCAGCCCCTTCAACTCGGGTATGGATCTAGAGGGGGCTGCGAGGCTGCCGTGCATGCGTTGTCGACCTACCTGAATTCCAGGAAAGGTGATATCATCCTGAAGGTTGACATTAAGAATGCTTTTAATTCGGTCAATAGGGATACTCTGTTGACAGAAGTTAAAAAGGAAGTACCCCAAATTTTTAGTTTTCTCTGGCAATGATATAGACACCCTACAAAATTATTATATCAGGACAACCTTTTGGAATCAGCCGTTGGCTGTCAACAAGGCGATCCCCTTGGGCCAGTGATTTTTAGCCTGGCCATTAATCCTATTATACGACAGCTAAATTCTAAATTTAATGTGTGGTACCTCGATGACGGTACCCTGGGAGGCGATGCAGATACAGTGCTAAATGATTTCCAATTTTTAAAAAACGAACTTCATGCTATTGGCCTTGACCTAAATTATTCCAAGTGTGAGATATTTTTACATGACTCTACCGACAGACAGATCATATCAAAATTTACTACTTTTGCGCCTAATATCTCGGTTGTCGATAAATGTTCGCTTCGCCTCCTAGGTGCGCCCGTCTTCGAGGACTCTTTTCAAAGTTTTATTGATGAAAAAATTCAAAATTTTTCTGTCGTTTCAGAAAGACTGTATCACATTAGAATGCATTCGGCCTATACTATTATTCGTTTTTGTTGTTTTGGTCCCAAATTCATGTATTTTTTGCGCTCGACCCACCTCTGGTCTGCACCCCTTCTTTTAGAAAAAATTGACCGAAGCATTAGACAAACTTTATCCTTAATTTTGAATGTGGCTCTCGACGACCGAGCCTGGATACAAGCTACTCTGCCTGTCCGCATGGGTGGGCTTGGCGTCCGTAAAATTTCCAGTGTAAGCCTACCAGCTTTCATATCTTCCGCCCATGGTACTGAAGAATTAACCAGGAAAATTCTTTCTCAATCACTGGTTAATTTTGATGTACCATTTTTAGTGGAAGCTGTGAAAGCTTGGAAAATCGCTTGCCCAAATATTGACCCCCTGTCAAATCACTCTCCCAGAGACAATGGGACGAGCCGCTCTGCAGGAAAGTGAGCGAAAATCTATTGAACTCCGCTTGTTCAACTGCAGAGCGAGCTCGCCTTTTGGCTGTGGGTGAGTGGGAGTCAGGGTTATGGCTTCTTGCTTTGCCTTCGTCCAACTTAGGTACTTTGTTGGACGACACCACATTCCGCGCTGCAATTTGTTTAAGGTTTGGGGCTTCATTTTGTTCACCTCATCGTTGTCGTTGTGGTGAAGATGTCAACAGCCTTGGACACCACGGCTTGTCGTGCAGCCGTAGTGCGGGTCGTTTTGCTCGACACGCGAGTATTAATGACATAATTCGTCGAGCTCTTGTCTCCGTTGGCGTGCCAGCTACTTTAGAACCTAATGGCTTGGTACGCAACGATGGCAAGAGACCCGACGGTATGTCATTATTCCCTTGGAAGATGGGTAGGCCTTTAGTATGGGACGCCACTTGCGTTGATACTCTGGCGCCATCCCATCTTCCAAACTCAGCGTGTCGAGCCGGTGCTGCCGCTGCTGCTGCCGAGAACCTCAAACGGCGAAAGTATGATAGCCTGATTGGCAATTATGCTTTCGAACCGTTTGGGGTTGAAACTTTAGGGCCGTGGAGCCCAAGTGCACATCTTCTTTACAAAGATATTGTAAAGAGGATGGTTGACACTTCAGGTGATCGAAGGGCTGGCTTCTACCTTGGACAAAGGTTAAGCATTGCCATTCAACGTGGTAATGCTGCCAGTCTTTTGGGCACCCTACCTCACGATAATGATGAGGAAAATTTTTTTTTTGATGCCTTATTATAGCTTATTTATTTATTATTACCTTTTTTTAAGGTGTAAATATTTTAGTTCATAGTTATTTATATTTTAAGTTGTATATATTTTCATTTAGTTATAGTTAATATCACGCTAGGTCCTATAGTTGTGGAGCAGTAATCAAAAATGTTTTAAAAACGGGGGAAAAGTATCGTTTCTGAGGCCTTCCGTGGCGTGCGCTGAGCATATAGTTAAAGTTATACAAAAATGCTCTATAGACGAATTGTTCATCTTCACATTATTTTTAAAAAAGTCCGCGAGAGCATATGTCTACCTTTTATAGTGTTGAGACACGGGTTCGGGTTGTAATTAAAAGATACGACAAAGTTCCACTCCATATAATAACCAAAAAATACTTAGGCTAATTACAATGTGCGCGACCCACTCGCAACCCGACAAGCCCGTGACTGCCCTACGTTGCATAAATGCAACGTTGCAAAACCTATGCGGTGCATTGTCGTCGCTACATCATTCCTCCCCTTTTTTTTAAAAAAAATATATATTAACATAATTAAAATATAAATCATTTGAAACATACATAGGAGATGCAGAAGTACAAGTACAATTATAGTTTTCAAACAAGTTAAGGTTATACAAGTTATACAATACCAATTAAATGGGTGTAAAATTTCTGAAAGATTTCATTAAATACAATCAAAGATGCATATACACTCTATTTAAACTAAAAGTCTACGCGTATTGTATGTTTGGTGCTTGTTGCTGCCCAACTTTGTCATTTTGGCTTGATGACATGGCAGTGGTAAATTCCTTTCTAGCCCAATTTTTCGCACCTTTTTTACATTTTTTAAACACAAAACACATTGCAAACAATAGCAATAACACTAGAATACTTGCAGTTAATGTTCCAAATAGTTCTAACTTTTGTTCCACCGAGCTTTGACTCGCGTTATTGGCACCATTTTGGGCTATGATTATTTCCTCTGATTTACTGTATGATTTACCCATCGTATAAGTATGGTAATAAATTTTACAATAAGTACTTAATGTAATTAGTTATCAATAGAACAATAAAATTTATGTAAAAATAGTTGTATATAAATGCTTATATTGTAACTTACTTTATTTATTTCTAAAGTTGTTGTCATACTTCCAGCTACACATAGCTATGCTAGCTGTTACATTTATGCTACGTACTGGCTGTAGACTATATTACGACAGTTGCATTGTGTTAGCTTTTACTGGACGTGATCCTATATTACCTCTATAGTACTTAGTAAGCATTGTACACATACAGTACCTATTTATGCGGAAAAATTACACATGGTATAATAATGTATTGAATTATAAAATCGTGGTACATTTATATTACTATTACCTAAATCGTATAGGAACTCTACTAACTCTTCCACTACGCGTGGTACGAGTGTTAGTGGACACACTATTCGGAACCTCAGTATTTGCCGACGGTGTTACGTCAATATCCTCACTGAGATAATATGCCGGTTTCAAACGGTCTATGGATATTCTAGCTTTCCTGCCTGACATTTCTATGTAATAAACTTTCCTATCTCTACTCAACACGCGAAAAGGTCCATCGTAGGTTGGTTGTAAAGGTCTACGAACAGCGTCGTTCCTAACAAAAACGTAATTACATGTTTTTAAATCCGGATGTATATAAATGTTCTGTTTTTTATGTTCCCTGATTGCTACTGAATGGAATTTCCTAATGGTTTTTCTTAATTTGCAAACATACTCTTGACTACTATCTATTTCTAAGTTAGATTTGTTATCATAATAATCACCAGGTAATCTTAAAGTAGTACCATAAGTCATTTCTGCGGCACTTATACCATTATCGCCTCTTACTGCCGTTCTAAGCCCTAATAAAACAGTTGGTAATTCGATCACCCAAGATGTGGCTATGTTACATAAGCGAGCGGTTAACGCTGTTTTAAGCGATCTGTGCCAACGCTCTACTACCCCATTGCTCTGTGGGTGGTAAGGTGTTGTACGCAGTTTATTTATACCTAATAACTTCATTAATGAGGAAAATAATTGACTTTCGAATTGGCGTCCTTGATCACTGGTTAGTTTTATCGGACAACCAAAACGCGAGATCCAACCTTCATATATAACTCGTGAAACAGTCTCAACGGTTATATCCTTTGTAGGGAAACATTCTGGCCACCGTGTTCCTCTGTCTATTACAGTTAAGCAATACCTATAGCCTTCCGCTGAAATTGGAAGCGGACCAATCAGGTCTACGTGTATATGGCTAAATCTACTACATTGAGGAAACGAACCTAAAGCTGACATTGTATATCTGTTTACTTTTTATCGCTGACAGTTAACACAAGTTTTAGCCCATTGGCTAACATCTCTATTCATACTCGGCCAATAAAAACGTTCTCGTACCAATTTTCGTGTCGTTCTGATCCCAGGATGACTCAAATTATGTACTGTATTAAAAGCAATACGCCGAAACTTTTCAGTTAAATAAGGTCTGATTTTATCATTAATGATATTGCAATAAATAAACGCTCCGCTTTCAGGTAACATTATCCTTTTTAGAATATCATTATCGGACTTTAACAATTGCAAAACATAGTTATCATGTTGCTGTTCTTTAGCGAGTTCTTCGAAATCTATCACCGTGGGACAGCTTATAGTTGCTACGCGCGATAACGTGTCTGCAACGACATTATCCTGACCACTCAAATGTCTTATGTCTGTGGTGAATTCGCTAATAAATATTAAATGACGTGTACGTCTAGGTAACTCTTTCTCGCTGTTAGTTTTTAAAAATGCATATGTAATTGGTTTATGGTAAGTATATACAGTTAGCTGCCGTCCCTCAACCATGTTCCGAAAATGTCGAATGCCTAAGTAAATCGCTAGTAACTCCCTATCATACGTGCTATACTTACATTCAGTTTTAGACAAAGCTTTTGAAAAGTAACCTAACGGTGTCCATGCATTGTTTACTTGCTGCTGCAACACCGCGCCTACGTGACAATCGGACGCGTCCGTCATAAGTGCTGGCGGTGCATCTGCCACCGGATGCGACAACGTGACCGCGTTACACAAGCTTAACTTACATTCTTCGAATGCTTGCTCAGCGTCTGGGGTACACGCAATAGGTGTCTTATCTTTCTTTTTTGCACCATGAATAAAACTACTAAGAATCGATTGCGATAAAACTGCATTTGGTATATGAGATCTGTAAAAATTTACCATGCCCAAAAATCGTCGCAATTGTTCGATATTAATGGGCTTGGGAAATTCAGTAATGGCTTTAACTTTATCACCAAGTGGATGAATCCCCTCTGATGTGACACGATAGCCGACAAAGTCTATTTCTGTCTTACCAAACGTACACTTATCTATGTTTATAGTTATATTATACTTGTTAGACTGTTTAAATAATGACTCTAAATGCTCCGGATGCGTTTCTTCATTTGAAGATGCTATAATAACGTCATCGATATACGAGAAGATATTATCTTTACAAGCTGCGTCTAGTTCCTGAAAAACAGTGTGGTGCATGAATCGCTGAAAGGTTTGGGCTGCGTTGCGTAACCCAAACGTCATACGCGGGAATTCATATAATCCAAATGGCGTAATAATTGCAGTCTTTTCTATATCTTCTGATGCTTTAGGAATACAGTGATATGCTCTGTTTATATCAATTTTTGAAAATATCTTTTTTCCCGATAGTATATATGTGAAGTCGGATAAACGAGGTATGGGATATCTGTCCGGCTTGGTGATAGAGTTAAGCTTCCTACAATCCCCACAAGGACGTAACTCCCCATTTTTTTTGGGTACCACATGAAGTGGACTGGCCCAAGGACTCTTTGAAGGTCTACAAATGCCTACTTCCTGCATAAAACGAAACTCCTCCTGCACTTTCTTATATCTAGCCGGTGGTAACGGCCTAGCTCTAGCAAATACTGGAGGTCCGATTGTTTCAATGTGGTGGAAAACACCGTGGGTAGGTACTTCCCTATACGACGCAGGTTTAGTAATATTAACGTACTTACATAATAGATCGTGAAATGGATGAGTGTCCTCGACAGTTTTTACGGTCGGTTGATCCACCTCCACAATGCTGGCAACAAAATTTAATTTTGTTATATTATCGATTAATCTAGATGAACTTAGATCTACTATTAAACCGTGATGAGCCAGAAAATCAGCTCCTAAAATAGGTTGGGTTACCTCTGCGATTATGATGTCCATTTGTATGGTCGACGTAAACTAAAGTCCAATATCATAGTTTTAGTACTGAATGTCTTAATCACATTCTTATCTCTAACACAAAGGCGTTTGCTAATTCCACTGGTACAGCCATCCGCCTTAGGCTGTACGGCATCTAGTTTTTTTCTGTTTCAGTTTCCTGCTGCCTCTGCCATGCGCAAGGTTGGATGCATTTGTTGGCCTTTTCCTTGTATCGAAAATGGTAAAAGCACAACCAATTCGGGATTCTCCTTTTCGCGCGCTCGCGACTTTGAGACGCAAAACGATACGGTCTCCTGTAACTACTACGACCAGATGACCTGCCTCTTGATCTTGACGTTTCCAAACGGTTTAAACGCTGTGTCAGGTGGGCGACTTGATTCGCAAGGGTTGGCTGCATGGCTGCCTCACTGCTTCTATTAGTAGAAAGTTCCTGGACTTCCGCAAAACGCGTTGTTTCAACGACTTTATCTGCCATAGTAGCTAACTTCTCCAGATCTTTCACTTCACTTACTGTGAGTACTGCTTGCACCGCTGTTGGTAAGTGTCCCATCCAAAGCATGCTCAAAGTTTCATCTCGAAATCTGTTTCTTGCGAGATCTCTCATTCTCCTGAGGAGCTGGGAAGGTTTCTGATCTCCCAATTCCAGTTCTTTCAGAAGCTTTTGAACTTGACGTACCTCCGATTCCTCATAAACTACGAGTAATCGATTTTTCAAGGCTTCGTATTTTTTAGTGTCGGGCGGTGATAGCACAATATCACTGACTTGCTCCACATGCTCTCGGTTGAGCTTCGCGATCACCAAATTATATCTTGACTCATCTGTTAGCTTTTGGTTTGCCACCACGGCTTCGTACTGGGCAAACCACAGACGAGGTGATTCCTTCCAAAAATCCGGTATCCTGCTTGACACCGTTATTTAAGCTAAGGCGTTTTCACCCGCCTCGCCCTTGACTGAAATTGCCGCCGGAGGATTCATATGTGGCGACACATGTCACAAGTCAACGGATGACGTCATAAAATCCTACATCGCACATGCGAAGTTTACATTCGATTTAACACGAATAGAAAATCCCAACGAGCAACTGTTGGGCAGAAAGCCCGCCAGGCACGATCACCTCGCCTGGTCGGAGGATCCTCCTTTTCCGATCTTAGGGAACTATACTCTCTGTTCCCTAAAGTGGTGACCCCGACGTGATTGGAAGCAACCTTCACTTCACGGAGCAGATCAGCACCGTCATCCGTATCGCCATTCCTCTCATTCATCATTTCTCCGCTGAGCGGTAATCAAGTCGCAGCCAACCAGCATCCTCAGCCTCATCAGGGACCACCATCGCCTGCAACGAAGTTGTGCAGCCTGGTTCTTCCCTACGGCCTCACCAGCGTCTAGGCACAGCACTTCTGCACACGGTTCTGAAGGACATCTCCTCCCGTCAACGCATACGCCAGCCACTACGCACCTACCCTCGCAGCATCTCTTCCCCGACTCACCGTGGGACACTGCGAACTCATCTCTCCGACTCACTGGAGTATCGCCCTGCACCGCTCACCCGACTCACTGGGCACTCAGCGGCACAGTTCCGACTCACTGGAACTAGGGACTTTCTACACTGGCTCTGGCACCGCTCATCTCAAGCATCGACAGCCGTCTCAGCGGGATCGACCTCCGGTCTTGGGAGGGAGTGATGTGGCGACACATGTCACAAGTCAACGGATGACGTCATAAAATCCTACATCGCACATGCGAAGTTTACATTCGATTTAACACGAATAGAAAATCCCAACGAGCAACTGTTGGGCAGAAAGCCCGCCAGGCACGATCACCTCGCCTGGTCGGAGGATCCTCCTTTTCCGATCTTAGGGAACTATACTCTCTGTTCCCTAAACATAGTTACTGTATTTTATTGTTATTACTGGTCGCACAAAAATAGAGTAAATCGCTTCAGTCGTCGGAGTCACCAATGTTGAGACACGGGTTCGGGTTGTAATTAAAAGATACGACAAAGTTCCACTCCATATAATAACCAAAAAATACTTAGGCTAATTACAATGTGCGCGACCCACTCGCAACCCGACAAGCCCGTGACTGCCCTACGTTGCATAAATGCAACGTTGCAAAACCTATGCGGTGCATTGTCGTCGCTACAATAGTTTACCCATAACAATCGTTTTAATGAATGGTTCAATCCTTATAAAAGTTTGCTCTAGATAAAACAAACTTTTACCTCAACCAAAACAAACAACAACAAAATAGGTAGGTTCCTATTTAAGAAGAAAATAATTAATTAAATAAATGAAATAAGTAAATGAAGTCCGGAAAAATATTTTCAAGAGGTAAATACTTCCTAAATAAAAAAAACTGAGAATAAATATAAATAAAACGTAAAACTATGTAAAAAATCTTAAGCTCCCCCGTGCGAAGCCGGGACGGGCTGCTAGTAGCAAATAAAACTACGTCATATAGATGTTTGTGTCTATTTGTTGATTTCAACGTTATACATAGATACGAGTACACATTAAGTTAAACATTAAAATTACATTAACAAGTACCGCGCAGGCAACTTGTTTCTTGTTTCCTCTATAGTCTAATAACTATATAGGAACGTTTCTCTAAAGAGAACGTAAGTATTTACTTTACAGCTCAGAAGAATCGCAATTATAAATACACTGGCTTCTGCCCGCGTCTTGTGCGATACAAAGTACACACAACACACAGGCATGTGTTACTCCAGACCATAATCTTGCGGCACGGCGCGCGGCGGACGGTGAGCATGGTGGTTTTTAGTCAGTAAGAGTCTGACACTCCCTCCCGCCACGCCCAGGCGGGAGCAATCATTCGATGATTTTCCCCCCTTAAAAAAAGACCATAATCTATCTTCCTCTGTTTCAAATTTCATCCCGATCCCTTCAGTCCTTTTTGCGTAAAGGAGTAATAAACAAACGAACATACAAACTTTAGCATTTATTATATTAGTAGTGTACGAGTCAGCGACTGTACATCACACGCACGCGCGCTTCATGTCAGCAGATTTTAGTTTATTCATTTCATTATAGTTATAGCAATAAATTTGTATTCAGTACATGTTCAGCACTCAGATACATCAGTACTCATCAATCATTAGTTTAGTTGATAATATAGTCGACGTGTTAGTTTAGTGTATCAATAAATCTCATCTCACCGGACTATCAAGCGACTTATTTCCACCTAGACTCCAAGTTGTGTGAGAATCATTCAACAACTCATACATCTTTGTGGTCCTTCGAGCCGGATCCAACCAACGACATCATCAGGTACGAAGTGCTTCTATCTACGATAGCGAATCGGTTTGGCTGGTCTTCCACAAGCGGATCGCCCCAGTCAGATTGAGAAGGCGCACATATCGTAGTAGAAAATACTTCTGATCCTGAGATCATCATACCCCGGCAACAAAACAAGAGTTAACTGAAGCTCAACAACAACATTGTCAAAGGTAAATTCACAAACTCGAAGTTTTTATCACTCATCTTTCAACATGGAGGGAGCGATTGAAACTCAATATCAAATCATGCAAGCCATGAACACCGTCCTGACAAACTTCAAAAAGGACGGACCTAGCCGCAAAACAACTACGAATATTAAGAAGAAAATAGACCTTCTCGACAAGTATTGGGCTGAGTTCCAAAACAATCACCAAAAAATTAGTGAGAGGGAAAATCTTACTCATCCTTATTTTGCACAAGATTCTTATGAGCAGACTAAGGAATTCTATAATAGCACTCGTGAATCCTTAGTGAAGTATTTAAACCTAGACCAGAAACCAGTGTCTCCAATTTTGAAGTCATCTGCTTGGACATATGACCCAACACCGTCCACTTCACATGTGGCAGCATCAGAACCCATTCAAGAACAAGGTGACGAGGGACAAGAAACCACGCCGCTTACAATAAAGGTGCCGGAAGTAGCAGAGCCCGAGACCAACAGCAAGGTAGGCGAGATGTTACGCAAGCAAAGAAGCAACATCAAAGCTTTTCAAAGAAATGCGTCTAATATCAACTTAGACGTTCTTAAAGATAAATGGCAGTTTGAAGATGCCTTAAAGGTATTAGAAATAAGATGGAAAGCAGTGGATACCCTTTATTGGGAGCTTGATAGTTTACCCAATAATACCGACATACAATATGAAATGTCATACAACACTTGCGAAATTATTTACAACGAAATGAAGACGAAAATCAACTCAAAAATGTGGTCAGTTTCACATCGAGAAAAGTCTACACCGAAGATTGAAATTCCAACCTTTAATGGAAGTTATGTATATTGGACGGCATTTAAAGACTTGTTCGTTGAAACTATTCACTCCAATCCATCTCTCTCGAATGCCCAGAGAATGCAGTTTCTCAAAAGTAAAGTTAAAGGTGAAGCTGAGAAACTTATTCAACATTTATCAATAAGCTCAGAGATTATGAAGCAGCTTGGGAGATCCTCAATCACCGGTACAATAACAAGAAATTGATATTTTCCTCGCACGTCAATGCATTACTAAGTGTACCCAACACCCAAAACTTATCAGCAACATCAGTCAAACGGCTTCACGACACGACTAAAGAATGCCTGAATGCAATTAAGAACCTTGGCGTCAACACATCGTCATGGGACCCATTGATGGTCCATTTATTGGCACAAAAACTGGATCCCATCACTCATAATGACTACTCAGAGTCATTAGACGACCCGCGCGAGTTACCGAAAATACAAGATTTTCTTAACTTTCTGGAAGGCAAGTTTGTATCATGGGAATCATCTCGTCGCAAACCAGAGTCAGCAAGAACATCATATCAACCAGAGTCAGTACATAGCAACAAGAAATTTCACAATTCATACAAAGCATTCAGTACACATCATCAAAACGTGAATAATTGTTTCAAATCGAATGCATATGTAAATGATAATGAGGACAATACAAAATGCCCACATTGCAATCAAGAACATAAATTATATTCGTGTAAAACGTTTCTCGAATTACAACCCGAAGCTAAACGGAAGGCAGTTGCGAAATATAATTTATGCAAAAACTGTCTGCAAGCACATCGCAACGAATGTATGTCACGTAAAAGATGCCGCGTCTGCAGAGCTGATCATAATACCCTTCTTCACGACGCATATAGTAAAGGAAACGGGCAGACATTAAACCATCGATCAGCACATCAAAATTCAGTTACTGACAGCAAAAGCAAAATCACTAACATCAGTAGCAATCATGTATCTCAAGAAGACCTATCAGAAACTCTGCTTACAACAGTATTGATGAAAGTAAAGGCATATGATGGGACACTGATAGTGTTAAGAGCGCTTCTTGACCAGGGTTCTCAGACATCCCTAATAACGGAGAGAGCAGCCCAGTTGCTAAAATTGCCGCGCAGCCGATGCAAGGGTGTCATATTCGGCGTCGGAGCGACGGAAAACAATTGCAAAGGTATCATAACGATCACATGTAGCGCCATTCACAATGACTACACGTTTGACACCAATGTGTTTATCATGCGCAATTTGGTGAATAAACTGCCCAATAAATCATTCAAAATACCAGAATCATGGACATTTCTGGAAAACATATCATTGGCAGACCCGGAATTTTATGTGAGTCGTCCCGTAGACATTCTGCTTGGAGCCGAGATATACTCGAACATAATTCAAGAGGGTATCATCAGGCAAGATAAGTCACATCCAGTAGCACAACAAACACGCTTGGGCTGGATTTTATGCGGAAACGTGCAAACCTTTCATTGCAATGTCGTAATCAATAACACAGACGAAATTCATAAATTTTGGTTAATTGAAGACATAGCAGAAAATTCAACTATGTCCCAAGACGATTTAGACGCCGTACAATATTACAAAGAAACGACAACTCGCAATGAAGATGGTCGCTACATTGTGAAAATACCATTCCAAACGAACTTTCAAGAAAAGTTGGGAGAGTCTAAATCTATGGCATTAGCACAGTTTCGTTCACTTGAAAAGAAGTTATGCAAACAACCGCTGCTAGCTGAGACCTACACCAACTTTATACAAGAGTATCAAGAACTAAAACATATGGTAGAGAGTACTAGTAACACAACACCGAATTGTTATTTACCTCACCATGGAGTATATCGCGCCGATTCGACAACAACTGCACTTCGAGTAGTGTTCAACGCGTCAGCAAAGACATCTACAGGCTACACGTTGACTGAACTCATGAAACGGGGCCCAAATTTACAGCAAGATCTCATGTCATTGATCTTACGATGGAGACAATATCAGTTCGCGTATACAGCAGATATTGAAAAAATGTATCGCCAGATACTTTGCAGCCGAGATCATCAACAGTACCAAAAGATACTGTGGCGGAGTTCTCCAAACCAGTCATTGCGTGAATATCAGCTTGCCACAGTCAACTATGGCATGAAAGCAGCTCCCTTTTTAGCCATGATGACATTGAAACAGTTGGCTATTGATGAAGGCTACAAATACCCCAATAGCAAAGCAGCAAACACATTGAAAGAAGACTTCTACATGGATGATCTTGTAAGCGGAAGTTTCACACTGTCGTCGGCAAAAAATCTACAGTCAGACTTGATCCAATTGCTCAGGTCCGGAGGGTTCAACTTACGCAAGTGGTCATCCAATAATGAAGAATTACTGCAAGATGTCAGCAGTGCGTGTTCAAATCAATCTTCGTTTGACTTCAAACATGCAGAATCGACAAAAACACTTGGGCTAAAATGGCATCCAAATGAAGATACATTTTCACTTGAATTAAAATTAAACGAAGCAAAGCCAATAGAAAAAGACACGAAACGTTCACTCTTATCAGATATCTCAAAGATATTTGACCCGCTTGGATGGCTATCTCCTGTTACAATCAAGCTGAAACTTTTGTTTAAACGGGTATGGTTATCTAACATACAATGGGATGACCAGCTTCCAGATGAAATCATCATCGAATGGAATAAAATCAGATCAGAACTACACCACATAGACCAGTTCAGAATTCAAAGATGGTATCATATTGGAGAACACGACACTATTCAATTACACGGCTTTTGTGACGCATCAATCAAAGCGTACGCATGTGTCGTGTATTGCAAATTTAACAACAACATCACCCTTGTTGCAGCTAAAACAAGACTTGTGCCTGATAACAAAAAGCTTACTTTGCCTCGACTGGAACTAAGTGGAGCGCACTTACTAGCAACGCTTATAAACAAAATTCAACAAGCTCTCCCTGAACGGGAAATCAGAATTTATGGGTGGTCTGACTCTACTGCAGTTCTTGGATGGATTCAAGGAGACATTAATCGATGGACACCATTTGTGGCAAACAGAGTGAAACAAATCACAAAGACAATAACATCAGACAAATGGTACTACATAAAATCAGCAGATAACCCAGCTGACTGTGCAAGCCGTGGCATCTCAGTAGAGTGTCTTAAACAACACCAACTGTGGTGGAGCGGTCCTCAATTTCTTCCTGGGCACGACGAATCATCAATAAAACCCAATCAATTATATTTTACGAATGAAGAAGAAAAGAAAAGAAAACAAACCAACGTCACGACTTTGAATGCACCTCATTGCGATGACATCATACAAAGCATACTACGTAAACACAGCAATATGATGCGCGCCACGCGAGTTCTAGCATGGGTGTTACGTATCACTCGACGACACAGCGTACGTACGGCATATTTAAATGCTGAGGAACTGAAAACAGCAAAACATATGATTATAAAACATACTCAAGAAATGGAGTTTGCAGACGAAATCACTAACTTAAAAATGGGAGAGCAAATACATAAGAGGAGCAAAATATTGAATCTTAATCCATTTTTAGACAAAGATAACCTCTTAAGAGTTGGTGGTAGACTCAAACATGCAAACATTTCCGAAGACATGAAACATCCTTGCATCATACCACATAACAGCCGTGTTACGGACCTAATCATAGACCAAGCCCATTGCAACACGTTTCATGCAGGACCTCGGATAACATTAGCATACATTAGACAGAGTTATTGGATACTAGGAGGAAACAGAGCTGTAAAAAAGCGGTTACATACATGTATTACTACTTGTAAGAAGCACAAAGCAACTAAACAAAAGCAAATGATGGGTGACTTACCTGAATCTCGATGCAATCCTTCTCGACCTTTTCACCATACTGGGGTAGACTTCACAGGCTACGTTGACGTAAAACACAACAAAGGACGTACAAGCAAAACGAGTAAAGGATACATTGCAGTATTTGTGTGCATGGTTACTAAAGCGGTGCATCTCGAACTTGTATCAGATCTAAGCTCATCATCATTCTTAGCTGCTTTGAAGCGTATGTCTGCACGTCGAGGCAAGCCGCGCCACATCTACAGTGATAACGGTACCAACTTCGTTGGTGCCAACAAAGTTTTACAACAGGAACTAGCAGAACTCCGTAGAACATTCAATGATGATCTGTATTCTGAAATTAGTAATATGGATATTCGATGGCACTTTAATGCTCCTTCGTGGCCGAGCGCTGGGGGTTTATGGGAAGCAGCTGTAAAAAGTTTGAAGCATCATCTTCGACGTGTTGTAGGAGCTCAGAAACTCACGTTCGAAGAATACAGTACCTTGCTTGCCCAGCTCGAAGCATGTCTCAACAGTCGCCCGCTATGCGCAATTACAGAGGATCCCGACGATGTAAACTACTTGACACCTTCTCATTTCTTAAGCAGTGGTCCTATACTAACGGTATTAGATACAGAAGATGATGACAGAACAAGATGGAAGAGGACGCAAACAATTTTTAAAGATATTTGGAGTAGATGGCAAGCTGAATATCTCGCTCAACTCTCTGCGAGAAGCAAGTGGCTTGTACCTCATGAAAATGTCAAAATTGGCGATGTTGTCATAATTCATGAGCCTAACCTACCAGCGGGAAGATGGCTTCTAGGAATAGTCATAGAAGCGCATCCTGGTACTGACGGGTTAACTAGAGTCGTCACACGCCCTGTGATTAAAGTGTCTGTGCTTGTATCAGAATCAAAGGCCACACACTTACCCGTTCACTCAGAGAAAAGAACTGACAAGCAAGACTTCCAATCGAAAAAACCATCAAACCGACCTGGATTAAGATCGCATTTGATAACGACTATAATCACGTTGTTTTTCTTCATTACGCCAGCATTCAGTCAGGAACAATCAACATTACCGTACACTTTGACAGAAATAAACAAAGCACTTTATTTTGATAAAATATCAAATATGCAGTTTATACGAGATGAATGGAAACTCATCGTGTACTACGATATGAATCCGTACTGGGAAGGGTCAATAACATTCAATAAATACCTGGAACAAATTAACAACGTATGCAAAAGAGGATCCAACAACGCAGTTTGTGACATCATCCTTCTCCAACTAAATCACTCATATGACGAACTACAATACTATGACGCCATGTTACTCAGTCAGCATTTTAAAGAAAGCATGCGCAAGCGACGGGGCCTCATTGACGGTGTAGGCTACGTAGCTAACAGCTTATTCGGCGTGTTAGATCAGCGATTTGCGGATAAATATGAAAAGGATATTTCTCTTATTAAGGAAAACGAAAAAACCCTGGCTCGTTTATGGAAAAATCAGACATCAGTCGTGGAAGCAGAGTACAATTTACTAAAAAGAACAGAGTCTGCGATTAATCGCCAACACAAAGTTATTCACCAGCACCTGAACAATCTCACAAAGGCCACAAATACGTTAAGTAAAAACTTACAAGAACAAGAGGTCATGAATGAGTTAGCTCTATCGACCATCATAGCAACAAACATGCTCTCAAAACTAAAGTCAATACAAGACATTTTGATTGACTCCATAACAGACATTCACCATGGCATGTTCAGTGCACATGTACTCTCGCCAGGACAACTACGTGACCAACTTAGCATTATATCGGGACAGTTATCAAGAGAACTTTCTTTACCAATAGAAAACACACAAACTGAACTATCGAAAGTTTTTCCCCTCCTGAGAGTCAAAGGAAGAATGACAAAGCAGTATCTTATATTTGAAATCAGAATACCACTGGTCAATAGAGAAAGATACGATCTATATCAATTAATTCCAATCCCAGGACAACAAGGCAACACAACAGTGACCGTCATTCCTGTCTCAGATTACATTGCCATTGACTTACGTAAGGATACATATCTAGCTATGACGAAGCAAGATATACAACAATGTATTCAGAATGGAGAATACAATCGTCTTTGCCATTCTCGAAAACCTGTCTTTCAATTTAAATCAGAAGACAGCCTATGTGTCAAAAGCAAGGACACAGACAGGTGTCTCACAGATGTTGCAGCATGCCGCAATAATTGGATTGAATTAAACAAAATAAACACATACCTATTTTACTGTTGCGGACAGTGTACCATCCGTATCATATGTGAGCGTCAAATTACAGCGACGCAAATAACAAAGGCCGGTGTCATAGCATTGGATTCCGATTGTGTAATCAAAGGTCAAGATTTTACTGTATTTTCACACAAGATGCAGTATTCGGAAGTGAACACTGCAGCTGAATCTTTGCCTGAGGTAATCGCGCCGATAAACCAAATCATCAACGTTTCGGTGCCACGAGTCAATCTTACCTATATTGATCAGCAAGATCATCTGTTCCTTGATGTGTTATATAGTGATATAACACATCAAGGAACAGATAGATCAAATGAAGTCAGAAAATGCTCTCATCCCTGACATGTCCACCCACGATATTCATCAATACTCGATCATCTACATTCTATTGTTGGGCGCAGTAATGTCAGCGCTAGCCTTCACATTTCGATGGTATTGTCGTCGTGGGCGGGGCAGCACCAACTTACAGTCGGACTTCGAACGACCGCAGCCGGTGCCGATAGTAGCCATGCACCGACAAGACAACGCCTCCTGCGCGCCAGTGACACGACCAAGAAGGGAGCCATCACCGCCACACGGTCAAGAAGCAGTAGAATTATCAAACTTCTCTAGAATACTTAGTAGTATGAAGCGTCATAAGAACACGCCTCCTATTTTCACTAAGCCTAGTGATAGTGATTAATTATCAATTGTAAACATAGATTTAAGTTATGAATTATAATTGGGTGAAATTTTATAAGTTTAGCATAAGAAATTTGTTAATCATTCATCTCATCTTTCTCGTCTGGGAATATGTACGAGTCAGCGACTGTACATCACACGCACGCGCGCTTCATGTCAGCAGATTTTAGTTTATTCATTTCATTATAGTTATAGCAATAAATTTGTATTCAGTACATGTTCAGCACTCAGATACATCAGTACTCATCAATCATTAGTTTAGTTGATAATATAGTCGACGTGTTAGTTTAGTGTATCAATAAATCTCATCTCACCGGACTATCAAGCGACTTATTTCCACCTAGACTCCAAGTTGTGTGAGAATCATTCAACAACTCATACAAGTAGGACTGGGGTCCACGACGCGTCATATAGGCGACTAGCTACTTCCGCGCGGTTTCACACGCTCTGCTCAGCTCCTATTGGTCGTAGCGTGATATTTTATAGCCTATAGCCATTCTCGATAAACACAAAAAGAATTATTCAAATCAGACTTGTAGTTACGGAGATTAGCGCGTTCAAACAAACAAAAAAACAAACTCTTCCGCTTTATATAATAGTATCAGATGTAAGATAAAAGACAAATACATACTTGCATCTTGCTTAGAAACCATATGTCTATCTCACTCACTCAAGTCACAAGATTGATCGACATTCAACGTACTTTCATTGAGCGTTGCCATAGTTTAAGTGTTGTTAGTGCGTCAAACATTCGTCGTCATTCTTAATTATAAAGATTATACTTACACACAAAAAACACAGCCGAATTGATATCGTCCTCCTTTTTGGCCAATCGTTTAAAAGTAATTCCTTTTAATTTAATACAATTCCCTGTTCTACAATTGCAATATCATTTCCCCTTGTTCGAACATTTATGGCGCGCTTCGGGCTTGTCAACGTTACAACAGTGCTTGTCAACGTTACAACTGTGCTTGTCAACGTTACAACAGTGATTGTCAACACTGAATTGATTTTTTGATATGATATTTGTTTGATAGACGTTAGTCTGTAAAAATGTTGGCATTAAGTTGGCTGTTAAGCATCTCTGGCCTCGAAAGGGGCCCCATTTCAAGGCCAGGTATGCTTCTTGAAACACTTCGTTAAATCAGCATCGTGTACAGAGTAGCTTAGCCCTGGGCACGCCTCCACAAGTCCGAGGCCATGTGTTTTCATGGCCGCGGGAACGCGCCACCTCCATTGGGTCCCAAATAATGGCGGGAGGGGTTACCATCGGCGTCGAGACGACGATGAAGTACCTGGGACTCGTCCTCGACAGTCGGTGGAACTTCGTGGAGCACTTCCGACGTTTGGCTCCAAAGTTGGCGAGGGCGAGGGCTGCGTTTAAGCGCATCCTCCCCA
The DNA here is from genome assembly GCA_038387885.1 of Spodoptera picta. Taxonomy (NCBI): domain Eukaryota; kingdom Metazoa; phylum Arthropoda; class Insecta; order Lepidoptera; family Noctuidae; genus Spodoptera; species Spodoptera picta. Next base: position 125,122 of record JAZHFQ010000639.1, on the reverse strand, counting down.
ACCTCGGGGGGCCAAACGCCTCCTGCCGGAGGTTATACGCCGGGGTCGTGCGGTCCATGGCCCTCTACGGCGCCCGTGTGGGCGCCGAACCTGTTGCGGCATCCCGCTCGGACGCTGCTTATGGCACAGAGGGTCATGGCGATCCGAATGATCCGCGGATACCGCACGATCTCCGGGGAGTCGGCGAACCTCCTTGCCGGGTTACCGACGTGGGATCTGGAGGCGAAGGTGCTCGCGCGCGTGTATAGCATGCGCGCGGAGGCACGTCGCCGGGGCGAAACTCCGCTGCCGCGCCAGATAAGTGCGTGGCGGGATGAGCTCCGGCGCGATCTCATGGCGGAATGGCAGCAACGACTGTCGCAACCGAGGGCTGGGCTCGCTGCCATTGCAGCGGTAAGACCCCTCTTTGAGAAGTGGCTTGAGAGACGCTACGGCGTCCTCCCCTACCGCCTGACGCAGGTCCTCATCGGACATGGAAGTTTCGGCAGGTACCTGTGTCTGATAGGGCGGAAGGAACCGCCCGGGTGTCATCACTGCGAGGACCGCCCTGAGGACACGGTGGAACACACGGTGGGAGAATGCCCTGCGTGGGCTGAGCACCGCCGTGCCCTCAGGGAAGTGATCGGCGATGGCGACTCTCGCGTCCGGGCCTAGTGCAGCCCATGATGCGGAGCGAGGGGGACTGGGATGCCGTCTCCTCCTTTTGCGAAGCAGTCATGCTAGCTAAGGAGGAGGCGGGGCGCGTGCGGCAGCGAAGCGCTGCCTCCTCGCAACCCAGCCATCGCGAAGGACACACCGGGCGTCGGGGATCCCGGGACGATCTCCGGCCACCGTAAGCGCGGGACTGCGGACGGCGAGCATGGGTAGCGCGTATGGCGCGTCGCATTCCGCGCGCGCCTCAAAGAGCCATCAGACCACCACAGATGGGGCCCAATACGGCCGATGCCGATTCGGAGTCGCGGAGAACCTAACGGGTAACCGGGGCTCCGACTCGACGTGCAGGAGAAGGAACGGGGTGGTTTTTAGTCAGTAAGAGTCTGACACTCCCTCCCGCCTCACCCAGACGGGAGCAGTCATTCGATGATTTCCCCCCCCCCTAAAAAAAATACGTATAAAGTTGATCATAGCCAGTCGACCTAATATTGTGAATCTCCACTAGTGTTGTTAACATTATCGTAATAAAAGTATATCAGTGTACGAGAGTTATCCATTTCATTATACAGTCCACTTGCTCTCCACAAACCACCTAGCTCGTCGAGGACTGATCCACAGCCTGATCCCTCCGAGCCCGTACAGCACTCCTTTAAGTTGACTACTTTTTTCACTAAGCAACAAAGTGCAATTTAGCTCGCTCACGCGTTCAATACCTATTGAGTCGTTCAGCTAAACATTGCCCTTTACTAATGCATAACCCGCTTTGTTGCGCGGTGTGACGTAATATAGCGCTAGGGTTGTTTACTTTTACCCTCTACTATAATCTTACTACTCTGTCAAGAAAGTACCGGGAATAGATCAATAATAAACAAAATGTCTGTTATTCATTCAAATTTTATCACTTTCAAAATATACTCCTTTAGCAACGATACACTTGCGTCAATGAATAATCCATTCACCAAAACTATGTGAGTTTGTGTTCGCTTGGTACTCAGTCGTATTAAAACGACTGAAGGGAATGAAATTCGGAACAGAGGTAGATTATGGATTGAAGTAATACATAGCATTTTACCCCTGGGATCGCAGGCAAAGCCGCTGGCAGAAACTAATTAGTTAATAATAGTAGGTACCCACTACTTACTTACACGGCGCTACATGACATTGTATCTTATATTCGATATGTATGCATGTACATACATGGTCAAATAAGTAGATAGGTATAAATTAAAACTTTGCAATAATAATATTTCCAGTTTCATATTTTGTGTAAATTAACGAGTTCGTTCGGAGCCTTGGCCTGAGGTCCATTGTCTACGTAACCACACGTCACACGCACGCGTCACCATGATGATTACAAGACGAATGCTTGCATCATGCGTACAATCAAAAATTGTGTCTACTAAGCGTCATTTGACGAATGCATACAGCCTGTGTGACGCAACGTTGCCGCTAGGTGTAAATTGAATAAAACGTGAGTATGACGTGCGATTACGTGGATAGTAGGCTTGACTAATAAAATGGTATTAGAATAGGTACAACGATAATACTGATGGTGTATCACATACTTATTGCCTACAACGATCAACGAGTGGTCACTCATGTCGTTACATACTGGCGGCTCGAGCTCTCCGACATGAGACAAGCCGTGCGTGGCATTTAAATACCACGAGTCAATGACCCGTTAGCCGACAGAGGAGTTCTCGTATCTTTGCTGGACATTACATACATTTTGTTTAGTGGTGTAATTCATGCGTAGACTTCTCCCGTCTTCCGGCAAGAAGTCTTGGAGGAGGTGATTGGCACCCTGTTCCCTCGACTGTGGAGGGGGTTCACCCCTCCGTATATGACTCCGCCCCCTGCGGTGCCCGACGCGGGCTACAGCGATGACGACGACGACATAGTCCCAGAGGTGACCGAGGCAGAATTGAGAGCGGCGGTGCGCCGGATGGGCGCCAAGAACACCGCCCCAGGACCCGACGGCCTGCATGGCAAGGCATGGGTCCTGGCCTCAGAGGCTCTCGGGCCTCGATTGATTGGTCTCTACAGCGCATGTCTGGAGAGAGGCCAGTTCCCGCTTCTCTGGAAAGCGGGAAAACTGGTCCTCGTGCGGAAGACGGGGCGCCCTGCGGACTCTCCGTCCGCGTACCGGCCCATAGTGTTGCTCGACGAGGTGGGGAAAGTCTTCGAAAGAATCATTTCGAACCGCCTCGTCGCGCACCTGACGGACATTGGGCCGGACTTGTCGGACGGCCAGTTCGGCTTCCGCAGAGGGCGCTCCACGGTGGACGCCATCATGCGCGTTAGAGACCTCACGACGGGGACTGCAGTGTCCAGGGGTAAAGTCGTAGTGGCGGTGTCTCTGGACACCGCCAACGCCTTCAACTCCCTGCCCTGGAGCTGCATCTTGGAGGCATTCCGATATCATCGGGTGCCTACCTACCTCCGTCGTGTAATCGAGGCTTACCTGACGGACAGGTCTGTCAGCTACCCCGGTCACCGGGGCGAGTGGAACCGGCGAGAGATGTCACGCGGTGTTCCACAGGGTTCGGTTCTGGGGCCGCTCCTGTGGAACATCGGCTATGACTGGGTGCTGCGCACCGACCTCCCGAACGGCGTTAGCACAATATGCTACGCCGACGATACGCTGGTGCTAGCGCACGGGAGGTCACACCAGGCGGCGGCCGACTTAATGGCGACAGCGGTTGCGACAGTCGTTGAGAGAATCCGGCAGTTGGGACTCGAGGTGGCGCTCCACAAGTCCGAGGCCATGTGTTTTCATGGCCGCGGGAACGCGCCACCTCCGGGTGGGTCCCAAATAACGGCGGGAGGAGTTACCATCGGCGTCGAGACGACGATGAAGTACTTAGGACTCGTCCTCGACAGTCGGTGGGACTTCATTGAGCACTTCCGACGTTTGGCTCCAAAGTTGGAGAGGACGGGGGCTGCGTTTAAACGCATCCTCCCCAACCTCGGGGGGCCGAACGCCTCCTGCCGGAGGTTATACGCCGGGGTCGTGCGGTCCATGGCCCTCTACGGCGCCCCTGTTTGGGCGCCAAACCTGTTGCGGCGTCCCGCTCGGACGCTGCTCATGGCACAGAGGGTCATGGCGATCCGAATGATCCGCGGATACCGCACGATCTCTGGGGAGTCGGCGAACCTCCTTGCCGGATTACCGCCGTGGGATCTGGAGGCGAAGGTGCTCGCGCGCGTGTACGGCATGCGCGCGAGGGCACGTCGCCGGGGCGAAACCCCGCTGCCGCGCCAGATAGGTGCGTGGCGGGATGAGCTCCGGCGCGATCTCATGGCGGAATGGCAGCAACGACTGTCGCAACCGAGGGCTGGGCTCGCTGCCATCGCAGCGGTAAGTCCCCTCTTTGAGGAGTGGCTTGAGAGACGCTACGGCGTCCTCACCTACCGCCTGACGCAGGTCCTCACCGGACATGGAAGTTTCGGGAGGTACCTGTGTCTGATGGGGCGGGAGGAAACGCCCGGGTGTCATCACTGCGAGGACCGCCCTGAGGACACGGTGGAACACACGGTGGGAGAATGCCCTTCGTGGGCTGAGCACCGCCGTGTCCTCAGGGAAGTGATCGGCGATGGCGACCTCTCGCGTCCGGGCCTAGTGCAGGCCATGATGCGGAGTGAGGGGGACTGGGATGCCGTCTCCTCCTTTTGCGAAGCAGTCATGCTAGCTAAGGAGGAGGCGGGACGCGTGAGGCAGCGAAGCGCTGCCTCCTCGCAACCCAGCCATCGCGAAGGACACACCGGGCGTCGGGGATCGCGAGACGATCTCCGGCCACCGTAAGCGCGGGCCTGCGGACGGCGAGCATGGGTGGCTCCCCGTCCGACCAGAAACAGACCCGAGCGTACGGCGCGTCGCGTTCCGCGCGCGCCTCAAAGAGCCATCAGACCACCACAGATGGGGCCCAATACGGCCGATGCCGATTCGGAGTCGCGGAGAACCTAACGGGTAACCGGGGCTCCGGCTCGACGTGCAGAAGAAGGAACGGGGTGGTTTTTAGTCAGTAAGAGTCTGACACTCCCTCCCGCCTCACCCAGGCGGGGGCAGTCATTCGATGACTTTCCCCCCTTAAAAAAAAAAAAAAAAGACTTCTCCCGTCTCGGGTGAGAGAATGTTAGGAAAGTAACGATATTACAGCAGAATTAAACTACTGCTGCAAAATAAAAGTAGTTGGCCTACTTACTACACGCGCCAGTCGTTCATACATTGACTTATCTTTAGATTTACGAACTTCATAACACGTACAACGAGCCACTTCATGTAGTTTGCTCACTGCAGTTATCATCTGGACTCGATAAGATGGCCGACTGTACCACCCACCGCCGGAACCCTGTAATAAATAGTACGAACAATGAGGACACCGCCAGGCGCCAGCGACGTAGTTCATCGAATATAGGATAATCTCTGTGGCAGTTCTGAGTAAATCACCCTCATGAAGTCTTGACTTCAGTAGTACCGACATGGCACAGTACCTACACATTTTTTGTCATACTATAAGAGGATGTCGATTGGATTAATGATGCGCGTAGAATCATCGTGAGTACATTATCGATATTTTATGTATCGATACTTAGTTCAACATTTATTGTACATTTGATATTGTGGTATATGTATTTTATTATAATAATGTTATGTACATGATCTAAAATAATAGTGATTAAATAAGATTCAAGTTCTCACTAACTTTAGATCTCGGGAGAAGATACGCCGCTTTTGGCTCTATAACCGACTTACGTTAGCTGAAGATATTTATTAAATTAAATTAAAATATTGTTCACGTAGTAGGAGATGTCTAGCGACGTCCCATACTACAAAACCAACAAATATATACACGAGGATCTGATCGCCGTCGTCAAACAAGAATTCGCTAGATACAGCGAGAGCTATCAGACGAGGATATCAACTCATGTCCACTCTAGATTGAAACGGCATAGTGTCCCTACACTTACCGTCAGATTTGGTGATACAAGGGAATTTCTTCTGCTGTTGACTAGACAGAAATCAAGTGTATGGCTCCATCTGTATGGCTTATTGTGTTGACATGGAGTGCCAAGTTGGAGAATTCAATAAAAAAATTGTTAAATAAGCATCGATATTTTTATGGGATAAGCCGGCAAACGAGCAGACGGATCATCTGATGGTAAGCAGTCGGCGATGGTAAGCATTCGATGATTTTCCCCCCTTAAAAAAAAAAAAAAGGAGTCGGCGTCGCCCATAGACACCCGGAACGCCAGAGGCGTGCAACAAGTGCATTATCGGCCTATAAAAGTAATTTAATTTTTTTTTATTTATTTATTTATTTATAATTCATGGAGGACTTACACTTAGCTTATAAAATTGGATAAAAATAACAATAGGCGTAGGTAACAATGAGCCAATAACAAGTCCTCACGTTTAACATTTGAAATAAATTAATTAATATGGTGTGAGTACTATACAATATTAAAAATACATACATTCTGCGTAAATGGAAAAAAATATTGAAACAGACCGTACAGACAATATGATTATGAACAGATCAAGAGAAACGATAAAAAAAAACTACAGATCTAGTGCTGCTTAAAAAATTTAAGGCTTAAGCACCTCTTTGCCGGGTTCACACTAGTTGTAAACGGATCGAAGTCATATTCCTTACAAACATTGTTAAAGTGTCTGCTTGCACGCATAATGTAACTGTTCTGCCTGTAGTTAGATGAGGAACGGGATACGTGTAAAGGTGGATTAAATCTAAATATTTTATTAGGTACATTAAATTTGATTTTTGATAATAGTTCTGGACTATCCACATTGCCGTTAAGAACCTTAAACAAGAATAGACAATCTGCAATATTGCGTCTATCTACCAGTGGTAATAGATGGAATTTTCTACAGAGTTCAAGATAACGGGCAGACTGGTATGGTATATTTTGGTGGAAACAGAGATATTTTATAAAACGTTTTTGAATGTTTTCCACGCGATCAATATATTTTTGATATCTTGGATTCCATACCTGAGACGCATACTCCAGCTGGCTCCTGACATAAGTGCAATATAATATTTTAAGGGTCTTTGCATCGGTGAAATTTTTTGAAAGACGCATTATAAATCCAAGCAGTTTAGAGGCTTTTTGACGATTGTATCAATATGTGTATCGAAAACCAATTTGCTGTCTTGATGGACGCCTAAGTCACGGATAGTAGTGCATCTTGGTAAGGGCTGACCCGCTAAAGTGTAATTAGTGACATGGATGTGCGCTTTCTAGTGTAAGTGACTACGGAACACTTAGATGGGTTGAGATCCAGTTTATTTATCCGACAAAACTCTTCAAGCCGATGCAAGTCCGCCTGGAGTGCCAGACCATCGTCAGGAGTTGAGATAGTAGCTGACAGTTTCATGTCATCAGCAAAACATAAAAGTTTGGATGTATGAAAGCACTTGTTGATGTCGTTTACATAGATCACGAATAGAAAAGGACCGAGCAACGATCCCTGAGGTACTCCGCTGGGTACAATTACCCAGCTAGAAATGTAGTTATTGAGTACTACTGCTTGTGACCTATTGTCGATGTATGAAGCGAACCACCTCAAGAGGTCGCCGCTGATGCCTGTGTTAATAAGCTTCTGTAACAGGATATCGTGGTCAATCCGGTCAAACGCCTTGCTGTAATCTGTGTAAACCACATCAACTTGCTTACCTTTATCCATGGCATCCGTGACAGAGTCATTAAAAAGAATTAGGTTGGAAATAGTAGACCTCCCTCTCAAAAATCCATGTTGAAAGGAGTTAAATGAATTGGCCAAGGCGGAGTATAACTGTTTGTAGACAATCCTCTCAAATATCTTAGTTATAATGCACAATTTGGAGATAGGCCTATAATTAGTTATATGATCTTATAAACCGTAATAAAGGCGGCTTTCCATATTTTGGGGACTAAACCTTGAGTCAACGATTTAGAAAACAGTATGGAGATAGGTGTGGCAATGGAAGGTGCGCATTTTATAAGCAATTTAGGCGATATTTCATCAGGGTCAGCACCCTTCGCTGGATCCAGATTACGTACTAAAGCGGCTACTTCATCCGCCTCAACCCTAATGTGGTAAATGTCAGATAAATTACCGATAACAGTCGAGGTGGCGTCCGGGACTCGTGAGGAACTATCAGACGAAGTGCGACAGAGGAAGGTGGACATGAAATAAGAAGAAAAAGCCTCGCAGATAGAATCCCCAGTAACTAACGTGTTGCCATTGTAGTTCAATGTGTTAGGTATGGTATTAGAGTTATGGCGATTTTTAACAAAACTCCAGAAGTGTTTAGGGTTAGTTTTAATGGAATTTTCAGTATGTGTCAGATATGATTTATAACATAGATCCTCCATAGTCTTAACTCTATCACGTAAACATTTGAAAGTTATCTCGTCTGATTTATTGCCATATATCTTAAATTTTCTTAAGTATTTATATTTTTCTTTAATAGTTTTTACAAGTGACGAGCTGAACCATCCTGGATATTTATTATTGCGTATTAACTTTTGTGGTATAAACTTCTTTTCTAATGATTTTATTGTACCAATAAAAAAATCTACTGATTCATCAAGCGACCGAACCGAAAATTCAGCCTCCCAATTGATAGCAGCAATCTCTCCATTAATGGAATCAAAATCACCCCTACTGTAAATATACCGCAAGCGCGGCGCATGGTCAAGGGGAGGTATTTCAAAGATATCAATATTAATTAATAATGCAGGATGATACGGGTCAATAGGTACTAGAGGATCAACACATTCACTAATACAGGCTAACTTATTTGAGAGGACCAAGTCCAAAAACTTGCCATACCCGTTAGCAACCCCATTAAACTGTACTAAGTCCATTGTAGATAGCTCATCAACAAATAAACATTCGTCACTAGTGGTGGGATTTAACGGGGCCATAGAATGATCATTAGAAGGTATCCACGTGATACCACTCATATCAAAATCCCCTAAGACTAAAAATACGTCGGTATTTGTTCTATGTAGAATTGAATTGTTTAATTTGGAAAGGAAGTTGCTAAGCTGTTGCGAGAATGATAACCCTTTATTTTGTTTACACAAGTACACTGCACAAATATATAAATTGACGTATTCTCGTGACCCTGAATTCTTAAGCTGCAATTTGATCCAGAGATCCTCGGCTGATGAATGCAAAAGTGATACTGGAGTGACTGACAATTCCCTGCGCGTCGCTATAAGTACACCACCACCTCTCGTTTGGTCGGTCATAACATAATCTCTGTCACGGCGCCATACCAAATAGCGACCATCAAATAGCTCCGAGTTTAGTACTCCATCCAATAACCACGTCTCCGTTATGATAATAACATCATAAGAACTCTGTAGAAGCTGACGGTAGAAGGAATTAGTTTTTGTTCGAAGTCCACGGACATTTTGATAGAATATTTTTAATGCACTGCTATTAACCATTGCATATTTTAATAACAATAATCGAGTAGTCAACAAAAGCAACATAGAGGTAGAATAATCGTATTAGTAAATAATTATCGGGGCAATTAAAAGTTAAACATTCTAGAGTTAATAAATTATATTGCAGGTATAAGTAAATAAAAGTAAATGGAATTTTTATATAATCTAACATCGGGGCGAACATGATCACGAGAGCAAGCAAGCAATAGCATACCATTCGCGTATGCGTGAGTGAGGCGGATATATAAAATGTATGTACCAGATCTCGTCTACAAGTACTGCGAAATGGAACGTCAAATTGAATCATTATCAATGCAGAGGTGCTAAACCGTTTACTAAAATTCAGTAAACTAAATTTCTTGTGACGACATCGACACTTTTTAGAAAAGTTAACGAAACTCGGCAATCCAGAAACTAAATGTAAATAATAACAGACTAAATAATTTTGTTTAAATCGGATTCACGCCTGACTATGAAGGTTTTACAGTTAACATCCTTCCTTACGTGAATTTTACTGTGCTTCACCCAGACGAATTCATATTGTTTTTCTTTGGCGGGAGTTTTAGCTCGATTTAAAAGTGTTTTATATTCTATACTAAGATGATCGTTGACATATATGCGATGTGGCGGCCCCTGAACACCTATGTCCTTGGTAGAAAGCTCCTTATTAGCACGAGCTGCCGCTATGAAATCATCTTTTATGTACCTGTTTAAGAAGCTCACGATCACCAATTTCTCCTTAGAATTATGTATGGGTACCATTGAGATGTAGTTTATCTGGGTCTTAGGACAGTTATAATTTATTTTGCTACTGATGGCATCGAGAACCGAAAAAAGATTTTCATTTTTCTTCACGGGGACACCTTTAATTTCGACATTGTTCAGTCTCGTTCTATGATCAAAAGAACAGAAATCAGTTCTTGTTGAAACCACTTCTGCTTGTAACGAAGACACGGTGTCCCTTAGATTATCAAACTCAGATGCCTTCACTTCCAACTCCACAAGCCTCGCGTCAAAATCATCAAGTCTACCGCTGGAGAACTCAAAACTCTTCTTAAGTTCAATCAATTCTTCTTTGATAGACTTTATACTGCTGACTAAGGTTGGTAGGCTTGATGACTGTTGCCTCAATTCGCGAATCTCACTCAGTACTGTATCCAACGAGGCAGAAGGCTGTGGTGAGAGAGGTACACTTACAAGCGAGGCATTTCCACTGTGCTCTTCGGTCCGACCGCATTTTTTCCATGTCGTCTCAGACACACTAGCACAAGAAAAATCTAGGTGCTTCTTGCAACCCATACACTGCACCCCATCATTGAAATTAATACCGCAATTCGCACACGACTTCATCACTACTGGGTTAAAAAACAAATTACGGAATTAAGCCGATGGTTGTAACTATGGACTCACAAAAAAACGTTGACGATCTATTTTATTGGCCGAATGCAGCACAGTGCACATACGATTCTAATGCGTACATGCTAATGCCACACGGGAATGAATGAATTTTATATATTATATAAAATTCAACTTTATATATTATTCATTATATTATATCAACTTTATATTTATAATTATAAACTTTATTTGATAGACGTTTCTAAGAACGTCTATCAAATAAAGTTTTTAAAAAGAAACACACTGACAGTCCTAACTATTTACAAAAACATTTGAAGTCTCAGAAGAGGTAAATCTAGAATTAGAAGTGGCTGAATCAACTTTTGATCTTTTAGAACAATCAGCTTGTTTGTGACCGCATTTACCACACGAGAAACATGTCACCTGTCCTCTCCTAGACGCTTCGCGTTTACGAGGATTGGACGTTTCAGCAGCTGACGAGCGTATGGGATTACCGGTAGCACTTTGCGAATTCTTAGGTTTAACGTACACGGACAAAAATTCGACCAAATCTTTTGGCTGCAGTTTAGCGTTGGTAACCGCGGCTTTCACTTGAGGATCGGAGATGCCACGAACTACTATGGCGGTTTTGAGCTCATCCGAAAGCCCTCGTACGATATTTATCCGCAGTAGGGACATTCGAGCGTACTCTGCATACGTGGTAAACTTGTCAGACGTTGTACTCATAACGTCATACAGCACAGTTGCTATATCAACTTCACGTGGACACAACGATCGGAACTCGGCTTTAAAATTCGACCACGAGCGATCGCTTGTTACCCAATGGTTCAGCCACGTTTTGGCGTCACCGCCTAGGCAACCAGCAATATGCCCAAAACACTCATGATTATCCCAACCGTTCAAGTTTGGGTCTCGGTCTACCTCCGCACACCACACACCAAAATCATGCACACTTGGATCGAAATTCGAAATGTAGTAATGCTTAGATCTTACTTGTAACAATGAAGAGAGTGCACCGACAATCCCATCCGCCATGTTGCTGGTATCGCGTGGCGTTTCCGCAGGCTGGCTCGTAGAGGACGTCGCCACGCCAACCGTCCAAGACCACGGCTGAGGGGCTGCTTCGAACGCGAGGACGAGACGGAGCGGTCAAACTAGTCGCCGTTACCGGCAGGCGCTCCTCGAGAGCATTCAGTCTTTGCAAAATCAGATTTAACGGATCGCGTCGTTTTGAACGACGGTCGCGGCGTTTATGTGAACCATGCCTACGTTTTCGACTATCACGACTCCTACTTCGACGCGTGGGTGGCGTTTCACCACCAGAATAATCACTACTCGGCATAATTACTAACCGCAACTATTTACAAAAAGAACAAAGCACCTAACTACTAGAAAAAGATTGATCGACCACGTAGTTTTTAAAATAAGAGGATGGAGAACGATCAAAGTCGCGTAAAGAATCCCACTTCTGATCTTAGAAACGTCTATCAAATAAAGTTTTTTAAAAAGAAACACACTGACAGTCCTAACCTCTCTTTAATTACAATCTTAACATAAGCAAAATAACCTAAACAAGAACTAAAAGTAACAAAGCTACAAGTAACTAAAATTCAGACTAGCGGTCACCAATGTTGCAAAATAGCACTTGAGAGAACAACCACACAACCGTCTCGTCCGAGCGCCAACGCAAAAAGTGAACGGCTGCATAGCACTGCTTCGTTCTCGCGTCACTCATGTCAACCCTTCCAGCTGCCGTCATCGCACAAATGTACTAGGCTGAAAAGGATTTTCCTCTAAGAATATTTTAACAACCGAGGGATGTCAGTTTGCCATAATATGTCACAGAGATCTTCCTATATTTTATGAAGTACGTATATTGTGACCGCGACTGCGCGGCAGCCGGTCTCCGAGCCACCGCGCCAACCGTGCACTGTGTGCTTTAATCAAACCTACTACATATTATTTATTATTTTTTTAAATGCACTTACTGGCTTACAGTGGGTACCAACACGCCAGCAAGCTAGGTTATTAAAATAAGAAGAAAAAATATGTCATAAAAATAATAAAAATAGAATACAATACAAATAAATAATGTCAAATTAATAAATGTCAAATATTTGTAGTACATACATGTCCAAATACATAAAATCTAGGATATTGTATATTAAATCTACAAATAAAAAGAATCAATATGTCAATATCTCTACAATAGAAATAACTGTGAAGAGCCTTAATAATTAAAAAGTACCAAATCATATTTACGAATATCAAGTCACACATTTAGGTCAAAAGGTCATCATTATTGAATAGCGTTAAATAATTCATTGACAAATGTTTCAGTTTTAGAACATACGTTTTTTAAAGTGGTCGGCAAATATATCGATATCATTGTCATGAGCGATCATATCCCCAACAAGGCCCAATGCGCGAACAGTAGGTGCTTGTGACGCATAGTTGGTGCGCGTTTGAGGCGACCACAAAAGGCGAGGCCGACGCCTCGCCACTGTCCCTTGCTCATTCCACGCCAGTCGTTTGGGAACAAGTAATCTCACCATGTCTAGTATATAAAATATAGGTACTTTGTAAGTTAAATGAATAGGATAGTAGAAGCTAGTATTACAACCTTGAGGATTAGAGAATTGAAAGAAGATCTGTGCACAGGTCGTGCCGTCCGCACGCCCGCACAGTCTAATAGTCTTCATACAGCTGGTCTACACGTGTCATCTGCATTGCCAGTTTCTTGTCTAATGCATCAACATTCAGCAATTCTCTTTCAGTCTTCAATGCCTGCAAATGTTAGGTACATTATGTGATCCTGACTTCCTGACTTCCGCGCGGTTTCACCCGCTCTGCTCGGCGCCTATTGATCGTAGCGTGATGTTTTATAGCCCACAGCCTTCCTCGATAAATGGGTTATCCAACACAAAAATAATTCTTCAAATCGAACTATTTGAAGAATTTTTATTATTTATTGAACTAACATTTAGGTTTTTTTTATAAGGGGGGAAAATCATCGAATGACTGCTCCCGCCTGGGTGAGGCGGGAGGGAGTGTCAGACTCTTACTGACTAAAAACCACCGTTCCTTGTCCTGCACGTCGAGCCGGAGCCCCGGTTACCCTTTAGGAACTAACATTTAGGTACCTACGGTTTAATGTACTATTTATCCTAACCGACTTAAATAAGAAGGTTGGTTTCGGTCCTTTTTTTTAAGTTCGAATCTATCGAAGTTATATTTTGGGTGCAACTGCAGTAATCTTATATAAAGCGGAAGAGTTTGTTTTTTGTTTGTTTGAACGCGCTAATCTCCGTAACTACAAGTCTGATTTGAATCATTCTTTTTGTGTTGCATAGCGCATTTATCGAGGATGGCTATAGGCTATAAAACATCACGCTACGACCAATAGGAGCTGAGCAGAGCGTGTGAAACCGCGCGGAAGTAGCTAGTACTTTATAAATTGGTTTTATACAAATAATGTAAAAAAATATCTTAATATGCATACTTAATTATTCTTTTCATACGGGAAATAAATACCTTATACACAAAATATAAATATCAACAGTGTCCAAAACTTTGAAATGAAGTTCAAAGAGATGGTTAATTTTTTTTATTTTGCTTCTAAATAGTCTGGCATATTTATATTTATGGTAGAATCTAAATTTGATGAGAGAATTTTTGTCGTAACTGGTATCATTTTTAACCGACTTCAAAAAAAGGAGGAGGCACCGACTTCTATCCTATCAGTGGGTGTGTAAGCTATAAGTACGTATGACCAATAATAGTTCTTTTTTTTCTTTTTATTTGTTTTTACTTTTCGTTTGTCTTTAGTTTTCGAAGTCGGTTTTTTTAAACGCAGGTTTTCTGCTCCGTGTAAACCACAAGCCGCACGCACACACGCATGGAACGTCATTGTTGTTGCTATTGTATGGTGACGCTCTAATAGACATTATATAAATCAAAGCTCTTCAGCTTTATCAATATAAGATAGTTGTGTCCGAGGTGAGATCATTGTCAGGGACGTGTGTCAATGCTGGAATGGCTTGATTTCATTTGTTTACAATTACATTGACATGACTGGATCGTCACAAAAACATAGGAAAATATCTCTTTTTAGGGCCGATTTTTCAATCTTGAGTTATTCCTAACTACAGAATTAAATTGACATTTGAGCTCAGTTAACAGTTTATAGTATGGAAGTTTTATTTTTTGGGACAAGCCCGCCACATCCTCCCAAAACCGCTGCAACTTCGGTGAGCCAGGACCTGCAGCAGATACAACCATGAAAACACCGGAATATTGAAGTCCAGCGCGTCTCAGGGACATGAAGATATTAAGAGAAGAAAAAACGATAGATGGTCACCTATCGGAACAGACTGATTTCTGAAAGTAGGAGCCAGTGGGAACCAACTCCGTTTTGCGGAGAATAGATATGCCTGAGTTTTATTGGCATTGAACCTGACCAAGTTGGCTTCACCCCAATCGGAAACCGCCTGCAAGGGCAAGTTCAAGCGTTCTACCATGGACTCGCTCAGACTGGATTTGTCTGGATGGATTGCACTGGTTCGCGTTTCGGATACATACCTCTCAACAACAGTGCTGTCATGCATACCCAAGTCATTTATTATTATTGTGATGTTAACACGGCTTTACACCATTTACGTTAATACACACATAAAGAGAAATCAAAGAGCATCAAACAGTTACAATAACAGAAAAAAATGGCGTGGTCATTCACGTACGCCAAAAAAAGTGTTGCTGAAAGTACTGATCCCTGAGGAACCCCGGCGGTAATACCAAATTGATCAGATGAGCAATCATCAATGACCGATCGATCGATCCCTTAGAAAGTCTGTTATCCATCTGCACAAACCAGTGGGAAGCTTGCCAAAAAGGCTATCGACCCTGCCGAAGGCCTTCGAGACAATGAGCGATACGGCTAGCGCTTCCCCATGCTTCTCGATGGCCTCACTCCAAATGTGGGTGGCATATGCAAAATGGTCCTCAGTAGATCGTAATCGTGCTGATCACTAAGGAGATCGTTACCTTCAAGGTATGCCAGGAGCCTGTCATTCAGTATACGTTCTATACTCATAAAGAGTATGAACGTAACCGAGGTAGGTCGGTAGTTAGGGTCGGCACGGCTGCTTTTTTTAGGCACAGGTTGCACGTTAGCCAGATTCCATGCATTCAGCAGTTGACCAGTCTCAAGATACGCGAAACAGACGTGTCAAGATTGGAGCCAACTCAGGTGCAAAAGTTTTCAGAACTACGGCCGGGATTCCGTCGGGACCACTGGCTTTTCGGCCTTCGGTCGAATGCGAATGTCCGACACATTAGTCTTGCATACTCGGTGTAGAGAAGGAGGTGAAGCGGTATCAAGACGCGAAGGCTCCGCAAAAAGAGAGGTGAACAAGATAACCTTCTCTATTCTTCCAGCACGGTGCACTGATATGGAAAATGTCACTCCTGGGGATGGGCATTAAAGACACACAGTATCACCACTTGGGCAGAAGGGTACCGATGCTGAGCCGCATCTGCCGCCTCACTAAGATGATACACCACTCTGGTTATCTCCAAGTCTCCGCTGTGCGACCGATAGACACAGAAATAAATAATCTTCTCCAGGCCTATGTCTACCAGTGTCCAGACAATAGACAAATTGGGGTCTTCAAGGTTTCGGAGACGCCGGTGACAGACGCTGTCGCAAACGTAAAGGCGTAAACCAGCGCGCGGAACGAATTTGTGCTCTAGGGACTACCCCGGGTAGTCTAAGTAAGATACGTCGGACAGACATCTGATTTGGATTTCCGAAAGAAACAGGAGTGTAGGGTTCTCAGTCTCAAGATAGTGGTGGACTGCGTTGAGATCGGCGTACGTCTGTACGCCGATCTCTGATGTTCGAGAAGTGCAACTTGAGTGCAGTCACTGTGATAACCATTTCCGTTTTTTTTTACATTTGAGAGTGAAGAAAGGTTTATGAGGGGGATATGGCAGTGAAATGGGCCTCCACAAAGACGCCCACAGACGCGCACCGCAGTTAGCTCCATCGTTCAGAGACCAGCACGGAGACTGCGGGGACGCCCGAGCCCCCACGCGGATATCCATCGGGCCCTTTCCTCCGGTTTCCAACCGGCACGATGGCATTCCCGTGGGATTTTTCGACAGATAATGGGGCAGGCTTTCACGTGTGGCTAGCACATTACTTGGGCCTCCTATTATCCGCGGTCGGCCAGCGGTGCACCGTATTCCGCTATACTCCGCGAGTGGCCACCCGATGCCGTCACAGCGCGTCTGATCGGTCTGCCTGCACTGGAACACTCACTTCGACCCATCCCCTCAATCGAAGTCGTTGAGGAGATGATTGGCGCCCTGTTCCCCTAAGGCAAAGGCGCTCGCGTGCGTGTATCGCATGCGCGCGGAGGCACGTCGCTGGGGCTAAACTACAATGCCGCGCCAGATTGGTGCGTGGGGGATCGCGGGACGATCTCCGGCCACCGTAAGCGCGGGCCTGAGGACGGCGACCAGACCCGACCGTACGCCGCGTCGCGTTTCGCGCGCATCCCAAAGAGCCATCAGACCACCACGGATGGGGCTCAATAGGGCTGATGCCGATTGCCGATACAGAGTCGCGGAGAACCTAACGGTTTACCGGGGCTCCGGCTCGAAGTGCAGGAGTATGAACGGGGTGGTTTTTAGTCAGTAAGAGTCTGACACCCCCTCCCGGAAATTGTTTGATAATTTCCCGCCTTAAAAAAATTTCCCTAAATCGAATGTCACCGAGCATCGTGGTGGAATACGGCTAGGCCGCTTGGCGACGTTTTTGTTCGGATGGTGGGTCATAAAGCCGTCGGTCGAAGCCTACCACCATAATGGCACCTGATTCGCACCACCCAGAGGTCACGGATAGGGATGATTTCTCCTACAGCCGTGAGAAACTTAGCCTCCAAAAATTATCATTTTATCTATTTCACCAGATGATTTATTTAAAGACAATATGAAAGAATTGTCAAATATCCAAACATATTCACAGTTAAAATTTATATGGCGTTGGAAAAATCGGCCCTATGTCTATGACTTACATACAAATTGAATTTTGAGCGAAACTCCATACACCTAATGTCAAACATTAATCCTCACACAATTGGGAGATTGAGACCAGATCAGTATCTAATTTGAACAAGTGACCTGGGTCATCATAGTTATCATAGTCATCATCAATGAAAAAAGCCTGTGAGTGCCCAATGCTGAGCAATGGCCTCTTCTAACAAAAATGAGGTATAAGCATTAATCACGACCCTTATTCAATAGGATTGGCGATTTTAGACTTAAATCGCGCATCTTAGACCTCCTAGAATGTCCTGATCAAATAATTTAACGGTGAACATTTTGAGTGACTTAATTTCCATACAATATGAAAGATATTGGCAACAAGTTAAAAAACTATTGTTATTGTCTGTATATTATGATTGTAGAAATTTAAGTATACATTCGTCGAATCCACTTGAGGTATTTAATTTAATATTTGGGTTAGCTATATAGAAGTAAGCAAAATTAATAAGATTAATATGGAATGCATTCAAGGTCCTAAATGCAGTCAACACTTAACAACACTAAATTTGATGTGATTAGAGAATTAAGCATAGAATACGCTGGTTGGTCAAAGATGTTCACTGATGGCTCAAAATGTAATGGGGTAGACGACTAATTTTTATTTTAATGTCCGTCTGGTAGATTATTTAAAAATATTAGACATGTATTTTTTATTTTCTCACGGAAACGAATAGTTTTGATTCATATTCATATTCATATTCATTTAATCATTTGCAAACATGGGTACATAATATAAAGGTGTTAACAAAGTTTATAGTTTCTCCATATTTTGCCTTAACAGGGCATGCAAAGATATGTTATAAAAATAATTATATAATAGAATTAGGTCCATTGAATTGAATTATTTGTAATGTTGTTAGAATACAATAATGTCAAAGATAGTAACATTATTCATACCACTGAAGTCAAAAAATTAATGTCAAATTAGATATATAATGTAAAAAAAGTAATTGTCAATTATATTATAGTATGTCACACAAGCAATGTCAAATAAATTAAATTAATTATTGACCATAAGGATTCCCCTCAAGATAATCTTTTACAGTATAATACACTTTGTCATTGAGAAATTCTTTTAATTTCAGTTTAAACAAGTTGAGGTTCCCAATTTCTGAAATACAACATGGCAGCTTGTTGTATATCTTGGATAACATGCAAAAAATACTCTTACTCATTAAGGCAGACTTACTAGGAATACTTCTAATTTTGCCTCTATATCTGGTACTAGTAAGCTTATCAAACATCTGCATATTACTTTTAACAAAAACAGCAATTTCGAATATATATAGACATGGCAGGGTTAAAATTTTCAGCTTCCGAAAGTATGGCTGACAACTATCCGTTACCTTTAGTTTGCATATTGCTCGTATACACTTTTTTTGACACTTAAATGCGGCCTCACATTCGGTTGAGTTGCCCCAAAAAATTATGCCATATCTTAACGTAGATGATACGTAAGCATGATAGGCAGTCACAGCGGTTGGCACAGCCACAGTTTTACGAAGCATGTATAGCATGTATGAGAACGTATTCAACCTGGCACACACATTTTCTACATGCGCTTTCCAATTGATATGTATATCTGAAGATGGTACAGCTGTATTTCTGAATATCATTAGGTTAGTTTTTTCCAAATTTATTAAAAGATTATTAGATGTAAGCCAATTGACAATAGAATTTAGAGCAGAATTTACTTCGCCCTCAAGTAATGTATATTTTTTATTAGAAAATATAGCGGTGCTGTCGTCTGCGAAAAGAATCATTGGAAAAGTCATAGCGTTTGGAAAGTCATTTATATATAAAAGAAATAAGAGCGGCCCTAAGACACTTCCCTGGGGTACACCATACGTCAATTCTCTATAGCCCGAAATAAATTCAACTTCTTTTTTTGTAATCCAATCGAATTTTCTTATCACAGTGGCTTGTTTCCTATTACTTAGATACGACGTTATAAGACTTAGAGCATTACCCCTAATCCCATAGGCATAGAGTTTATGTTTTAATATGTCATGATCAACATAGTCAAAGGCTTTGGTTAAGTCCACATAAATAAGGCACAAACAGGTGTTTTATTATCAACACTGACAGTTACCATTTTTAGGAATTCGTAAATTGCTCTGTTAATATTTTTGCTTTTCCTGAATCCCATTTGTTCGTTCGCTAAAAGATTATATTTTTCAAAAAAGTTGTTAAAATTATTGTAAATAATTTTTTCTAAGACCTTTGAGAATATTGGAATAAGTGCAATTGGTCTGTAACATGACATATTTTCTTTGTCGTTTTTTTTAAATAGTGGCTTAACAATAGTTTTTTTTAGTAATTTCGGAAAATAACCGTGATACAGACAAAGATTGTAAACATGACATAGAACCGGACTTATGACATCATTAACCTCCTTTAAAATCTTTGTTGAGATTCCATCATAACCTGTGCTATTTGTATTCTTCAGTGATTTGATTGTTTTGAGTATGTCAGAGGGAGTAACAGGATTAATAAATATTGAATTATTATTGTTATTGTATTTATGTGTCATTTTACATTTAAAAGTATTATTAGCATTAACTGTTAAAGGTTTTACTTGGTCAACGTAGAAGTCATTGAATTTATGAGCTATGTCAATAGGGTTTGTTATAATTTTTCCGTCAATATTAATTTGAGTAATGTAATCTCGTGGTATGGTCATCTTACTTCTGTTTATGACGTCCCATGTAGCTTTGGATTTATTCAACGCAGTATTAATATAATAAGTGTTTTGTGCCTTTTGTGTCTGTTTAATGATTCGATTTAATCGTTGTGAGTATAATTTTAAAGTAACCTTATCATTTTGACTCTTTGTTTTCCTGTATATCCATAGCAAATCACGTTTTCTTTTAGAACAGTTTTTTATCCCTTTACTGATCCATTTTGGTCGAGAGTTCAGTGATCGTTTGGTTCTCACTATGGGAAAGCATAAGTTATAAAGAAGACTGAAAACATCATGAAACCTGCTGAAAGCATTATCTGGGTCCAGTTCTTCGTAAACATCATTAAATGTTAGAGAGCGTAGGTAATTTTTAAATTTTATAATACTTTCTTGACAATAGTCTCTTCTTTCGACATACCAGTACATCATTTTAAGGTTATATTTAACGGGGCAAATCAATAATTGAGCTGAATGATCTGACAGGCCTAAATCAAATACATCAGATTTGCATCCATTAACATTATGTATGAAATGATCAATACACGTATCACTAATTAATCGAGTGGGAGTCGTTACAGCTAGTTTCAAGTTAAATTCTGCAAGTATGTGCTTATAAGTAGCCGAGATTCTATTATTTTTGAGAATATCTATATTGAAATCCCCACAAACTATAAGTTTTCTAGATTTATATGAAAAACAACGCAATATATCATTCAGTTTCTTAAAAAATAAATCTGTATCCTCTCGATTCGTTTTAGGTGGTCTATATATACATATTATAACTAGATTCTGATTCAATAGTTCTATAGCACTGCACTCAATGACATTTACTATTGTGTGTTTTGCAATGTCATCAATAGTTTTGAATTTAAATCCACGTCTAATTAGAATACAGGACCCACCACGCCTATTCTTCCTACACATAATTGAACCTATGGTAAAGGATTGCATATTGAATAATGATATGTCATGGTTAATTAAATTATGCTCTGTCACACAAATCACATCTACGTCAATTTTTTTATCTCGTAGATTGTCTAAGTTAACACTCAGAATGTCCAACTTACTTAACAATCCGTTTATGTTCTGATGTAAAATGTTAATAGACTGACACTCGAAAAAGATTGTCTGGAGATTTAGAAGTTGCCTCTGACGTTGCGACTTCAATATCAAGGTTTAGTAAGGTGTCCGTTTGGGTACATTTATGATTCCTTGTTTCCCGAAGAATGCGTAATTGTTGTTGGTATTCAAAGTATTTACGAGCATTATCCAAATTAAGAACTTGCCTTAATAAGGCACGACTAAGATTAACTGCGAAAGACATTCCGCGAGGTACAGCGCTTATATAGTTCATGTCTATATATTTCACATTTTTAAAGGCACTACAAATAAACCTCAATTCATAATTCAATTTTTTTTCATTTAAATATCTGTTAAACGGAATTTCAGTTACAATTATATTAGTGTTTGCTACAGTTTTGAACCATTTTTCGACACCATATTTAAATTCACGTGGGTTACAGTCATTGGTACCTCCAATAATAACGACGTAATCATTCATTGTGAGGTTTGGAACAATTTCATTCTGAGAATTAATAACTTCCTTCATTCGCGCTCCTGCTTTCCAAAAACTAGTCACTATATACTCAGGACCAATTAATTTTTGCAGTGTTTCCCGTATTTTCCAAACCTGTTGATCTCCAAGAATAACAACCTTTTTCTTAGTCTGTTTGCACTGAGTACTATCCTTACCTTTGGGTTTTGGTACTATCGTTAAATTTTCGGTAGTCAGATCCATTTTTTTACTTAAGTCAGTTGTCGGTGTTATATATACTGATTCGGTAGATGGAGCGTTCCGTAGACACCCTCTCAGATCAACACAATGCTTATCAGTATCTGGTGTATTCAAACCAAACACAGGAGTATTGACTTTGAGAGGAGTAGAAACATCATTTGTTTTTCGTTTCCTATATTTCCGTACTGATATAGGCGTTTGGCTCTTGATTTCGGAGAACTGAAGTTTTTTATAAGTTTCTATAACTCTCTGAGATTTTTCCAAATCAGATTTTAACTGCTGATTTTCACAATTTAAATTTTCTATTTCCTGATGCGCACTTTGCAGCTCTAATGTAAGTTTCTTTATTGTATCATTGAGGTCGATTACAGTCTGACTATCGTTTAATGATGTACTTGGTAAACTGGTCATAGTAGCATCAAATAACGTCGTACTCGATAAGCTAGAAAGATTTTCTAGCGAGCCTGTCAAGGGTCGTTGTTTACGCCTCGTTACGTTCTCCATTATTAGCAAGCAATTAAAAAGGTAGGACTATGCTAATTTATCAAAACTAAAGCAAATAAAGCCATAAAAAACGCAAACATGCGAGAAAAAGTGTAGCAAACAATTCAATGAGCAAAAATATTTAGTGTAGTCAGCTGGATACGAACTCGATACTTGTCATGCGTGGATAGGTTGTCAACTTAAATGAGCCATCTGAACATCTACATGAGTGACGAAATAACAGATCCGTTCATTCCAAATGTCTTAAAATTACAAAGTACCTCCTATATTTTACTTTTTCCCATTTGTTTTATCGACAAATCGCTGTTATTAGTTCTTTACTATGAATACAGGTGGCACTTCACTTCTATAATTGTCACTGATTTTAAATTATCTTTCCACAACGGTTTCTGATTATATTGTTTTACTATGATCGTGTAGATTATAGCACTGGGTAGTATAATTATATAGTTATAGTGTTGCACTGATAAATTTTAGTACTTCTAAGCACTCACTCGTTCATTCACAATGTTTATAGACATTTAGCACTTATAGTTTTTACTCGTCATTTATTTGCCTAATATGGTATGTAGAGGCAAGATAACAATAGCACATATGTATCAAGTCATTAATCACAGTTCTTCATTATTATTTACTTAAATTTTCACTTTAAAATATTTTATTTTTGTGTTTATACTGAGAGCGTAACTCGATTGGTGTTTACTTAGCAGCGCCACCTGGCGGAATTGAAGATATATTGATTTGAAATGTCGCGTGACGTCACTTCTCAGTACATTTTATACTAAGAAATGACGTTTTACCCCCCACTCCTAAACTTTAACTCGTTTTATCTAAGTATTGTTTTATTATACGACTAAATAAAAAAATACGTGTCTAATATTTTTTTATTACCTAACTTACGGACTAATTATATTTTTAATTTTTATACCCTGTCAACATCCCCATTCTGGTTTAGGCGCTGCAAACTATGATCAACAGTTGGGACTAGTACCAGTTTTTTTTATTGACACATTAAATAAATATACACGCTGACATTTTAATGGTTGTTTTCCCGCAGCAGAACGATTTCCCTTTAGTAATACTATCGAATAATGCAAGTTACTTTTTGAAAAAATATTTATTTTTCTCCTCATCTACTCAAAAAAATAATCATCAACTCGAAAGCATGAGAAACGGTAGTTTCTCTTCTAAAATGTGACGTCAAATCAATGTTCATAGTAAAATAATCTCTCGTACTAAGTAATACAGCATAAACTGCAATGCACGCGCGCGCTCGGATCGCCTCACGACAAACAACAAAGGCAACCACCGCGCTCTCTGTCACTCGCATCGGCTCGCATCGCCTCGCATGGCTTTCATTCGCACCAGTCGCACCGCGAACGCCGTCTGTGCAACCACGCAAGCGCAATACAATATTGTTGCCGCCAAAATGGATCGCCATTACGTTTTTTCTAATGTGGAGTACCTACGTGGGCCGGTATAATAAACGGCTGCTTAATTGGTCCGCATTTTGTGACAGGACACTTAACCGGTGAAACGTACCTACAAATGCTACGTAGTGTTATCCCGGACTTACTAGATGACATTCCGTTAGCAGTGCCCTGCGCATTATCAGCGCGCCGTGCGAGAGCACCTCGACTCGGTGTTTCCCCAGCGCTGGATCGGTCGTGGCGGGCCAGTGTCATGGCCACCACGAAGCCCGGATCTTACTCCACTAGACGTTTATTTGTGGTCTAATCTCGAAAACGCCTTGTGTATCGGCAAGAGTACGAAACTCGCGACGCGTTAAAAAGTGCGATAGTGGACGCTTTTGATGTGATTAGACGTCACAGAGACACATTATTAAAATTGAAAGACAATCAGTTAAAACGTGCACGATTGTGTGTGGAACGCGGTGGCTTACACTTCGAACAATTGCTCCGTTACCGGGAAGTGTAAGTACTTGTACATTTGTAAATAAAACAATAAGTTATGTGATTAAAATCATTGTAAATACGTTGATTCCCATTTTTTAAATACGCCTTAAATACTTTCCCAAATTCAGTAATAAACAAGATAATATCTCTTGATTAAATTTTGTTTAATGTTTGTGTTTAGTAAGTGTAGTTAAAAAGTATTTACGACGGTATGTCCTAAGCCCGTTAAAGTATGAAGGGAAAATAGAAATCACTTGTTAGTTAATACTGAGTTATCAGCCTTTTGATAAGCGCGAGCGACAATGACAGCGGCCGGTGGCCGGTCGCGGCGGTACTATTGGTTCGCGGTTTCTTTCAAGTTTCGTGTATCACTATCGTAAAACTGCTATTTTTTTATTTAAATTAAAAATAACTTTCTCAATCTATTGTACTACTAAAATAGAATCATTTTACTGTGGGAAAACAACCATTAAAATATCACGGTGTATAAATTAAATTAATAACTACATAAATATTTACAACTTAAAATTAACTACAACTAAACTATTAAATAAAACGAAAGTAAAAAAGAATACAACAAAAATTATACCCTTAATTTAGGCGTCAAAGTATTCGTCCGCATCACTATCACAGGGGAACGTTCCCAGAAGACTGGCAGCATTGCCACGTTGAATGGCAATGCTTATTTTCTGTCCGAAGAAAAAGCCAGCCCTCTGGTCATGCGTAAAGTCGATTAGCCTACGGGCGATATCTTTAAACACAGAGTGTGCACTGGGACCCCATGGCCCAAGTGTTTCGACCCCAAACGGCTCAAAACAGTAGTTACCTACTAGATTTGAATATTTACGCCGTTTGAGGGCCTCTGCCGCAGAAGCAGCTGCACCAACGCATGCAGCGGTGCTTAAAAGATGTGATGGCGCAAGGGTGTCTACACACGTCGCGTCCCACACCAAAGGCCTACCCATCTTCCAAGGCAGCAACGACATACCATCTGGTCTTTTGCCGTCATCACGTACCAAACCATTAGGTTCTAATACGGCTGGTACACCGGCTGAGGCAAGAGCACGACGAATGATGTCGTTGATGCTGGCATGGCGAGCTATGCGGCCTGCACTTCTGCAACAAGAAAGACCATGGTGTCCCAAGCCATCGACTCTTTCTCCACAGTGACAATAATGCGGAGGAACACAAGGAGCACCTAAATGTAAGCATACAGCTAGGCGGAACGTTATGTCATCCAACATAGTACCTATGAAGGGTGACGGGAGTGCCTGAAGCCACAATCCTGACTCCCATTCTCCCACAGCCAATAAGCGAGCTCACTCTGCAGTATTAGAAGACGAGTTGATTAAAGACTCACGAATAACACTGCACAGCGGCACGTCCCACTGACTCTGAGAAGATGGGTGAACAGGTAAATCCGTAAGTGGGCAAGCCATTTTCCACGCTTCTACTGCATCAGTCAAACACGGCACCTCAAAACTGGTCAGTGACGAAGAAAGAATTTGACTGACTAATTCAGAGGTACTGTGGACCGAAGACAGAAAAGCTGGTAAACTAATACTTGAAATTTTGCGGACGCCGAGCCCTCCCATGCGAATAGGAGGAGTAGCTTGTTGCCAAGCTCGGTCATCCAAATCCACATTAAGTATGGATGACAATGTGTGTCTGATAATTTTGTCTACGTTTTCTAAAATGTGTGAATGTTTCCATAGATGTGAAGCGCGGAGAATATAAGTAAATTTTGGTCCAAAACAACAGTAGGTACCGAATTAGGGTGAAAGCCGAATGTGTGTTGATTTTGTGTAATCTATCCGAAATGTGATTGAAATTTTGTATCTTGTCCTCGATGAATTTAGGAAAACATTCATCGAATATTGGTGAACCTAGGAGGTGAAGTGAGTACTTATCAATAATTTTGATATTTGGAGCTATTTGATTAAATTTTGCTAGAGTCGTTAGTCTGTCTGTAGAGTCAGGAATGTATAGTTCACATTTTGATAAATTTAGGTCAAGGCCAATAGAACTGTTTTTCTTTTAATATAGTCAAATCTTTTAAAACAATGTCAACGTCACCTCCTAGAGTTCCGTCGTCTAAATACCATACATTAAATTTTGAATTTAGTTCACGAATAATAGGATTTATAGCTAAACTGAAAATGGCAGGTCCAAGAGGGTCTCCTTGTTGACAACCAACAGCCGATTCTATTAAATTGTCCTTATACAGTAATTTTGAAGGGTTTCTATAACATTGCCAAAGAAAACTGTAAATTTTGGGGATTTCTTTTAGAATTTCAGTCAACAAAGCGTCCCTGCTTACGGAGTTAAAGGCGTTTTTAATGTCAACCTTTAAGACGACCTCACCTTGGTTACTGTTTAAAAATGTGGATGGGCATGTACGCAGCCTCGCAGCCCCCTTTGCAACCAAAGCCTAGTTGTGAGGGCTGGAATTTGCTGGCCAAAGACTCATTGCAATAGGCGCAGCAAATTTTGGCTGCGATACGCCTGTATGTACAACCTACAGCAATGGGACGAATACCGCCATCCTTCTTACGCAGAGCACATAAGTTAGCCCCGTATAATACATCGATGACGGATTCGTTCACATTGCCGGAGAGCATTAGATTGATTAAGGCCGTCAACTCCCTCAAAAGGGACTCACCAGCCTCCCCGGCGCTCGAACACATGAGATCTTTTAAATGTTGCGGTGTCAAGCCGTCGAGACCGCCAGCTGATCCATTTTGAAAGGAGAAGTACAACAGTTGGGTATCTCAGCCATGTTCAAAATAGACGTTGATGTATCAATAATGACTTGGGAGCGCGTAGCTATCTCGGAGGTTCTCAAGTACATTATAAATATGAATTTAAAAAAAATTGTTATCATATCCGATAGCAAGAGCGCCTTGCAACATTTGGCTCGATGTCTCTGGGTATAGCAGAGCAATACCGATAGCCTACATAATCCTAAAATTATTATATGAATTAAGTACTAGAAATGTCATTCTGAGATTGCAATGGGTTCCTTCTCATTAGATAGGACTAAAAGGAAATGAGGCGGCTGACAGACTGGCCAAACAAGCGACTACAGAAGGAACAGATTTTTTCATTCTGCCTTTTTATACTGAAGTATTACCAAAATTTAAAACCAAAAGCTGTATGAGTTTCAAAGAATATTTTGATGAAAGAAGCAGGGAAAAAGGTATCTGGTTTAAAACTCTCCAATGTCAACCCCCTCATGTTCCATGGTTTTATGCTGTATGTAAATTAAATAGGATAGATATTGTAACATTACTTCGACTGCGAGCTGGACATTATCCTACAAAAAGTTTCTCATTTCTAATGAAAAAAGTAAACTCACGTAACTGTGAAGTATGTGGCAAGTTAGATGATGTGTATCATATGCTGGTGGAGTGTGTTAAATTTAAGGTGGCGAGGGACTCACTAATGCGACATAATAATATAAAAAAATATGATTGGGATCTTTTTCTAGTATTTTGTCAGAACCTTTAAGCAATGCATCACAATCTATTGTAAGGATGTTGCAATAGTGATGACCCGCTGGTATTTGATATTTCTAAGTTATTTTTAGTTAATTTAAAATGTTTTAGATAGATAAGATTGGGCTACGATGGGGCTGACGTAGCCAATTGTTTAAAAGCCCCTAAAATAAAATAGATAATAAAAAAAGACCTCCTAGAATAATTCTGACCCCAAATAACCTTGCAAATTATGAGATTTGTTACTAAATTCAACCTAGATGTTGGATCATCTTAAATAGAGATTATTATCTATTAATGCTTACCACAGCCATTATCTCATCCAGCCTCTTTGTTCTCAAGTATATGGTTTTGAAATAAATCAATAAATACACATACAGCACAATAACTACTGCTACCAGTAATGCTTTCATTTTGGAAGATGAGAGGCTGATCATCTTGCCCTGCAACATTACAATCAATAAAAAATAAACCATATTTATTCCTGCAAATAGGTCACAAAGTAACACTTTTATACATCAATCTTTAAATTACTAGATGAGGCCCGGCATTTCCCAACTAACTACTTTGATACTACATACATCGAAACAAACTCAGTGGCGGTCAGAGGTCACTTTCAAAGTCCAGCCAGATTATAATATTGTGTGCAAGAACAGTGCAAGTTGATTCAGTAGTGATCTTTTCAGAAAAGATCCACAACAGTTAAAGCAGACCTGTTTGGCAGCATGCATGGTCCAAATTTCTAATCAATTCAGTTAACGAATGTTGCTGAATGATCTGACAAACAATACCATTCAAAAGAACATTTGGGTAGGTCACAAAGATGCTCAAACCGTCAGAAAGTGAAAGTGAAATAACTAGGCAAAATCTCACATGGTCCTATGACTAACAATTTATAAAACAAAATTGAAACACATACCAACATAAATAATTAATAAACCAACAATATATTATTAAATATCTACAAGTCTGTCTAATAGTACGGGGAATTTGACGGTTGTTTATGAATACTTGTAAAAGTTATTTATTTATTATTTATTAATTATACTTACTGGTTTTACCAGAACTTCCGGCACATCCGCCACGAATCGGGACATTCAGACTAATGTATTTGATATATTCTACACTGAGTCGCTATTGTAGCTTCGTACGTTTACTTCTACCTAAAGCTAAAATTAAACATCACTAAGTAATACATAATAAGAAAGCTAACGTGTTAATAAAATGTTTCAATCACTAACAAAACATTAAATAAATCCGAGCACAAGTTTAGAAATTAACCAATTGATCTGTTATGTATTACTGATATATATTAAAAAGAAAATATGTAGGTAGATACCTATATAATGTTTTAACATCTATAAATAAAATGTTATAGAACTCCAATGCTGCAAAGTAGCAAAAGCTGGAAAACTGGAAAGTGGAAGGAAAGTACCTATATCAATCATCAAAACCGCTGTACCTATACTTAACCCTTGGGAGAATAAATGGCGTGATGTTAATACGATAGTACAATTACATAACAACAATTACCTGCCTGTACAATTAGGTACCTGCAAACTTAGCGTTAATTTCCATAATATTAGAGCTACTGTTTAGTATAGTACGGCTTTCTGCATTAATGTATCTACAGATTACTATTGTCTGCTCTCTGCTGTAGTTTATTGTCTCTTTTTGCGGAGAAAGGTTTTTGTTATTCTTTTTGACCGCTGTCACACAATTCCACTTCCACTGTCCATACCAGAAACACTTCTATCCTATTTGTTTTTTTTTTTAGGTTAGGACCACTCTTAATTCAGCACGCTAAGGCTTTTGACTACTTAACCGGACAAACCCTGCGGTGGCCACTAACAAGAAGTTAAGGCCCCCAGCCAGGGCAACTAAGTTAAATTTAAAACTAAATGACCGCATCGCTGAGGGCACCCCCTGTGGGGTACGAACTTCTGTCCTATCCCGT
Organism: Spodoptera picta; assembly: GCA_038387885.1. NCBI lineage: Eukaryota > Metazoa > Arthropoda > Insecta > Lepidoptera > Noctuidae > Spodoptera > Spodoptera picta. The sequence continues at coordinate 95,184 of JAZHFQ010000639.1, read as the reverse complement.
TGCGAGCACAGATATACAAGGAGGAGCAGACCGAACATTAGCTATTTGTGAAGCAAAAAAACACACATGCGGAAAATAGCTTAAACGGGGCCGAACTGAGGTATTTTACTTTATTAGAAATAATATTAGAAATAAAGGACATTATTTGATCGTGTGGCGTCGGGCGTGTTTTTGGGATAAATAGTCAATATTTGTAAAAACTGAATAATTGAATCCAATCAAAAACATAAAATTAGAGTCAAGTTCAATATAGAATAAGACTGCCTCGTTGGCCGAGTGGTCGCAAGTGCGACTGCCGGGCAAGGGGTCTCGGGTTCGATTCCCGGGTCGGGCAAAGTATTACTGGGTTTTTAAAAAAATCTCAGTAGTAGCACGGAGTCTGGAAATGTGCCCGGTATATGGCAATAGGCTCACCCCCTATTACATGGGACTCATAACATAAATTGTGAAAAGTGGGTGTTACTTCTATGTGCACCTCTGCCTACCCCTTCGGGGATAAAAGGCGTGATGTTATGTTATGTTATTCAATATTATGATAAATGCCTTGGTTGACTTCAACGACAAAAGAAGTGAGGCTAGTTTTCATATACATTTATATGAATTATAGCCTTAGCAAGTTCTAAACCTACAAGTAATATTGTTATCATTTTATCATTCCGAAAATTAGGATTATTGATAGAAACTAGAAATAATTCATTGGTAGGTTTATAAAAACTAGCCAAATCAGCCCTTAGGCTACAATACATTATCTTATGTTTTAGGAACATATGATATATTAAAAATCAGTTGTTTCACCTAAACTCTATGGTTACACCTGTACGACTTTGACATTTGCACATTTGGCAAATGACATTTACAGACAACACGAGAGCAATGTATACTTTGTAAACTAACTAAGTCTTGATGAAACTGAAAGGTTAGGTTATTTTCAATTAAACTAATATAATTAGATATAAACCAAAGCTTGCCATGTTTCAACGTGAGTGTGAGGTTAATAGACGACTTGATTCGTTGATGGGTAGAGACCCAATTCCCATCAAGGACTACAACACACATGTGTATTTAGAGAAATAATATTATTATTATTGTCTGCCTCGTTGACCGAGTGGTCGCAATTGCGATTGCTGGGCACGGGGTCTTGAGTTCGATTCCCGGGACGGACAAAATATTACTGGGTTTTAAAAAAAAATCCCAGTAGTAGCACGGAGTCTGGAATTGTGCCCAGTATAATTAAGGCAATAGGCTAAGGCTTATTACATGGGAGTCATGGGACCCATAACATAAATAGTGTAAAGTACATTGTGCATTAAGTGCCGTAGTGTGCACCTCGGCCTTCCTCTTTGGGAAGAAAAAGCATGATGTTATGTCACTTATTTTTTATCTAATGCTTTTAATGTTGCAGATAAACCATGGCTACAAACTATGCACAGTATTCTCAATTAATAAAAGCCTCGACGAACTATGCACGACGTATGCAGCGCCTATCTAATAGAATTTTCGGTGAGGTAGCAATTCCCACTAATTCAAAATCCATGAAAGTGGTTAAAATGTTTTCTGAGCGGCCGTTGCATACTAACGAGGAAATCATTCACTATTACCCTCGACACGTCGAGACACACAGCTTGATGCTCAAACTACGGGAATATGGATTATTCAGAGATGAACACCAAGACTTCAAAGATGAAATGAAAAGGCTGCGGGAGCTCAGGGGTAAAGTTAAAGTATGGAGGAGAAAGCTAGACCAGAAGTCTGAATAAAGTGTTGGATTACCTAATCAATCAAGTTGATGCTTGTAGGGCATTTCAAAACTTGTTTGAGATTGACAAATTTTTAGTTTTTGTTTATTTAGATGCTATGAAATAAAACCACTTCTATCATATTGAGTGTATTATTCATAGACTACTAAAATTACACATGAGTTATTTTCTTAGAATAGCGCAACTGTTTATAAGGGACCTCCTGTGTTTTACCAGTGTAGAATGTGACGTATACAAAGAACATCATGAACAACACGGACGGCAGCACCATTGTTGTAAAGAAATACCAGATTGGGTGGTGGTAGGTTTTTAAACTTCGTGCAATTCGTTTCATATTGTAGTCATAATTGCGAGTTAATGCAAATGCATCAAAGTAATGCTTCATCCACTTGTACACCCTGCAACAATAGCATGTATGTGTCAAGAACTTAGTGCAGTTCCAATGGAAGTTGAATCCCTTTATGTAAACGAGATGTCTGCGTTTTGTATGGGAGTGGGTTTTATTTGGAGAGTTTATACACATACACAGGTAATAGGTATGTACCTAGTATGATGTGGGAATCGAACCCAGGATATTTATAACTATGTATATACGCGATCGTTACCCGTGTCGCCGCAGCTTAAGGCGCGACTTTGTAGCGTTGGCTAGTCGGTCCAGGTTGTTGTATGGGGTCTTCATGATCACGATGGCCAGGTCGAACCAGGGATGCATGACGTGGTGGCGCACGGCGCGCGAGCGGTACAGGCCCGTGTCGCCGCCGGCCGCCAGCCTGCAGGAGCCGCCGGCCGACACGCGCTCGGCCGCCATGGCGGCGCTGGGCGCGGCGCCGAGGCAGAGCGCGCGCGCCACGACCCACTCGCGGTTGTACAGCGCGCCGTCGCAGTGCCGCCAGCGCCCGCCGCTCGTGCGCACGCATATTGCCATCCTGTTCCGTCCTTCCAAGCCGTACAACTCGTCCAGTAACTCATCTTGCTTAGCCACAGCGCCGCTCGCTATTACCGCGATACAAACGAACTTCAGCCACATTATTTCAGGTCTCTGGAATATTCCACTTAATGTCTGGTGCGACATGGACTTTTTTTATTAGGGTGCGGATGTTTTTGTCAGTTTTTGTCACTGGTTTTTGTTATAGTTGTGAACGGCCAGCACGCAAACAATGCGCTGTAAGTAGGTATAATACCTATTACGTTATCTATACTCTGTACTCAAACTAGGTATACACGCTGACATTTTAATGGTTGTTTTCCCGCAGCAGAACGATTTCCCTTTAGTAGTACTATCGAATAATGCAAGTTACTTTTTGAAAAAATATTGTTTTTCTCCTCATCTACTCAAAAAAATAATCATCAACTCGAAAGCATGAGAAACGATAGTTTCTCTTCTAAAATGTGACGTCAAATCAATGTTCATAGTAAAATAATCTCTCGTACTAAGTAATACAGCATAAACTGCAATGCACGCGCGCGCTCGGATCGCCTCACGACAAACAACAAAGGCAACCACCGCGCTCTCTGTCACTCGCATCGGCTCGCATCGCCTCGCATGGCTTTCATTCGCACCAGTCGCACCGCGAACGCCGTCTGCGCAACCACGCAAGCGCAATACAATATTGTTGCCGCCAAAATGGATCGCCATTACGTTTTTTCTAATGTGGAGTACCTACGTGGGCCGGTATAATAAACGGCTGCTTAATTGGTCCGCATTTTGTGACAGGACACTTAACCGGTGAAACGTACCTACAAATGCTACGTAGTGTTATCCCGGACTTACTAGATGACATTCCGTTAGCAGTGCCCTGCGCATTATCAGCGCGCCGTGCGAGAGCACCTCGACTCGGTGTTTCCCCAGCGCTGGATCGGTCGTGGCGGGCCAGTGTCATGGCCACCACGAAGCCCGGATCTTACTCCACTAGACGTTTATTTGTGGTCTAATCTCGAAAACGCCTTGTGTATCGGCAAGAGTACGAAACTCGCGACGCGTTAAAAAGTGCGATAGTGGACGCTTTTGATGTGATTAGACGTGACAGAGACACATTATTAAAATTGAAAGACAATCAGTTAAAACGTGCACGATTGTGTGTGGAACGCGGTGGCTTACACTTCGAACAATTGCTCCGTTACCGGGAAGTGTAAGTACTTGTACATTTGTAAATAAAACAATAAGTTATGTGATTAAAATCATTGTAAATACGTTGATTCCCATTTTTTAAATACGCCTTAAATACTTTCCCAAATTCAGTAATAAACAAGATAATATCTCTTGATTAAATTTTGTTTAATGTTTGTGTTTAGTAAGTGTAGTTAAAAAGTATTTACGACGGTATGTCCTAAGCCCGTTAAAGTATGAAGGGAAAATAGAAATCACTTGTTAGTTAATACTGAGTTATCAGCCTTTTGATAAGCGCGAGCGACAATGACAGCGGCCGGTGGCCGGTCGCGGCGGTACTATTGGTTCGCGGTTTCTTTCAAGTTTCGTGTATCACTATCGTAAAACTGCTATTTTTTTATTTAAATTACAAATAACTTTCTCAATCTATTGTACTACTAAAATAGAATCATTTTACTGTGGGAAAACAACCATTAAAATATCACGGTGTATACATATGTAGGTGACCTGGAATTTGACGTATTTCTCTTGAGATGTGATAATACAACTTATTTGCCACAAAATTAACCATGAGGTCGCAATATAATTCAGTTCAATGAGTCGGTAATCTAAGATTTACACAATTTTTATTGGCTGCAAGCAGCGAGTTGTCGTTTGGCGTGGAGGACTAGGGGAGGGACCTGTGTTTAGGAATGGATGTCTTCTGGATGAATATGAATGATGATAGTAAATGCTTTCATTTGCTTTGTATAAGATACGAATTACCTACATGTAATATTTTAGTAACATGAAGCTGACAATGAAACATAGGAAAAATAGCCATCATTTATTTGATTACAAAATGTTTTGTCAAGAAATAAATTGCTACATAAAATATATAAAACAAGAAATGCCTCAACTGTGTAGCGGTCCAGTGACGTGTGCGCGGTGCGGCCGGCAGTGACGTCACTACCGGCCGCACCGCGTTTCTCACTACGACAAACTCATCATTATTTTGTGAAAACATGTACTTATTCAAAATCCTTAACATTAACTTTTACATTATTCAGTTCAAAATCTAAATTTATATATGAAATTAAACTATTTAAGCCACGTACAACCTAGACCAACACGTACCTATCAGTAGAATCGAATGAAACATAAACAGTTCCGCAGTACACGGGGTCCCGGCAGTCGTCCACTTCACTGGAGGCGGCTCGTATTGTTTCTGTGTATTTAAAAACTACTACATCAAAGTCGCGGGAACTCGTAAGCGAAGCAATTTGTAGAAAACCTGTCAGCTTTATTATATACTTCATATTTCTATATCGTATTTACTCGTTACTCTACTATCACATCTCACGTAAGGGTTCGTGTAAAAATAAACTGATCGAGATATAAGCAAAGTAGTCGAACGTGTCGTCGAGCGACACGCGAAGCAGAGTGCGCGGCGCATCCACCGGACCGTAGACACCGGCGTCACTAGAGCCAACGTCGGGCCGCTCGGGGCGCCAGGCGGCCTAAGTGTAGTTGAAGTCGTCGATGGCCACGCGGGGCGCCAGGTCGGGCCGCTCGGGGCGCCAGGCGGCCTAGGTGTAGTCGTTGAAGTCGTCGATGGCCACGCGGGGCGCCAGGTCGGGCCGCTTGGGGCGCCAGGCGGCCTAGGTGTAGTCGTTGAAGTCGTCGATGGCCACGCGGGGCGCCAGGTCGGGCCGCTCGGGGCGCCAGGCGGCCTAGGTGTAGTCGTTGAAGTCGTCGATGGCGACGCGATGCGCCAGGTCGGGCGGGCCGGCGTATGGTTCGGGCGGGCGCGCGGCGGCGGCCAGGCGCTCGGCCTCGGCGCGCACGCGCAGTCGCTTCAGCAGCCGCAGCCGCTCCAGCGAGTTGGACGCGTACGGCGCGCCGCCCAGCTTCAGCGACTGCGAGATCTGCGACGCCAGCTGGACACACAACGCTCCGGCAATGACTTCTCTACTATCTATTCCATCGTGGAAACGATCTAAGAACATTCATAACTAACGAATCGGTTTTGTTAATAAGTAAATTGGAATTTAAGTGAATGAAACTTACAAGTTTACTAAACACGCAAAAGATAGACAGCAGAAGGGGCGCGAATTAGAATGTGGAGCGAGATGCAACAAGAAGCTCAAGACAGACCTCTGTCCCATCTAGTGGACATAGCACCTTTACATATTTTTTTGTGGCTATAAGCTGGTAAACGAGTAGACGGATCACCTGGCGTCGCCCATGGACTCCCGGAACACCAGAGGCGTTACAAGTGCGTTACCGGCCTTTTATGGATTAGAAATTTGAGGGTTGTCGGGGATTCAGGGATTGAGGAGATTGGGGAGGGGGGTAATTGGGCCGCCGGTAACACTCATACGAGGAAACACAACGCAAGGGTTGTTTCAGGTCGTTTTTCTGCTCGTGGGTGGTATCACTCGGTCGAGCGGTCGAGCCGGCCCAGCAGTGCCGAAGCATGGCTCTCCCACACTTACCAAAAAAAGTAAGTAAGTCAATAATTGGGTATTTTCCTGAGTCAAAAATAAATATTTTTGATTTTTCAATTCAATTAAATATTCAAAAATAATTACAATTTCATTCATATTGTACCAGACGCCTTAATTTTGATGGGTAATATATACCGTTTTGATGGGTGTCTTGATAGTTAACTGAGTTCGACCTGTAGTGTGTATCTGTTACAGCCAAAGTGATTAATTTGATATTATTCATAATGACTGGTCATTATACATATCTTCTTGTAATACAGTGTAATTTAGATGACATTAAACCAAAATTATATGACTCACCAAACAGTAATATCTTGTTAAGTAATAAAATAAAGTGGAATAACAGAAATATTTCACAAATTAATAATTATATAAAATTATGCAATGACTATTTAAAACATATTGACTTCCCTAGTGAACTGACAACATGTTGTGACAATGTATGTAATGATTTGAACCACAGAATTGTTATTGAGAAATTGTATGATGATATTGTTGGTGTTTTATGTCGGGCGGCTTCTGAGTGTTGTGAATTAAATCATGTGCGTAATAGAAAGCCGGTAGTGGGGTGGAATAAGCACGTCGGTGATGCTCACAGGCAGGCAAGGCTGAAATTTGAACAGTGGGTGTGTTTTGGTAGACCGAGAGAGGGGCGCATTTGGGATGAAATGCAAGAAAGCCGAAGGATTTTTAAGTCGCGCCTACGTTGGTGCCAGAATAATACTGAACAAATTAAAATGGATATGTTGGCGTCACACCATTCACGGGGCGATTTCCGCAATTTTTGGAAGTCCACTAATAAACTCAATGGTGGGCAGAGCCTGCCCGTGAGCGTCAGTGGCGTTGCTGACGTCACTGGTATTGCTGAGCTGTTTAGGCAACACTTTGTCGTAACGTCTCCGTTGGGGCCATCGCAGTCTGCGTGTGATGTGGACTGGACTGGTCGACAGACATGTATCCGCTTTAGAGCCAGAGAGATAAGGCAAGTTATTATGTCCATGTCAAGGGGTAAGTCTCCCGGCCACGATAATCTAAGTATCGAGCATCTGAAACATGCGGGTCGTCATTTGCCTAGGGTGTTGGCAATGTTATACTCCTTTTGTATGGGACATTCATTTATGCCAAAGCAAATGATGAAGACTGTAGTGGTGCCAATTGTCAAAAATAAAACCGGGGACATTAGTGATAAGAATAATTACAGACCGGTTTCATTGGCTACTATTATCTCGAAGGTGCTTGACGGTTTGCTTGACACTCAGCTGGACAATTTCATCCATTTACACGACAATCAGTTTGGTTTCAAATCCGGTCTGTCCGCGGAGGCTGCGATACTGTGTCTAAAGCAAACTGTGAAGTATTATACTGATAGAAGTACGCCTGTCTTTGCCTGCTTTCTGGATCTATCGAAGGTACTCGATCTGGTATCATATGATCTGCTGTGGCATAAAATGCAGCAGGTTTCAGTGCCGGACGGAATTATTCGGATTTTTCGGTACTGGTACAACAACCAAGTTAATGTTGTTCGGTGGTCGGGGGCGTACTCGGCTCTGTACAGGTTGGAGTGTGGCGTTAGGCAGGGAGGACTGACCTCTCCGAGGCTCTTTAACCTGTATGTGAATGCGCTGATAGAGGAGCTCAGCAGAACGCATGTAGGTTGTCATGTCGGAGGGGTGTGCATAAACAATATCAGCTATGCTGACGATATGGTGCTGCTGAGCGCCTCTGTTTGCGGGTTGTCGAGGATGATTGGCATTTGTCAGCAGTATGCTGAAAAGCATGGTTTAGTTTACAACACGAAGAAAAGCGAGTGCATGGTCTTTCGGGCCAAGAAGAGATGTCCGGCTCAGATACCAAAAATAATTCTAAATGGACACCCTCTCAAGAGAGTAGATACTTTTAAATATCTTGGACATAATCTGACCTCAGACCTGGAAGACGATGCTGATATTGAGCGGGAGCGTAGGGCGCTGTCTGTTCGTGCGAATATGATAGCCCGTAGATTTGCAAGATGTTCGGAGAATGTCAAGATAACCTTGTTTAGAGCATTTTGTACGTCTTTCTATACGGGGGTTTGTGGTTGAGTTATACGCAGAAACAGTACAGCGCTCTGCGTGTTCAATACAATAACGCGTTCAGGATGCTCTTGGGGCTGCCTCGCTTTTGTAGCGCATCGGGTATGTTTGCCAGCGCACGGGTAGACCGCTTCAACACAATCATGCGCAAGCGGTGCACGTCATTAGTGAACAGGGTGCGGGGCAGCCGCAATAGTATCCTGAGCGCCTTTGCTGAACGTTTTGACTGTCAGTACATGAACCACTGTTGTATGGTTCATGTACTGGCTAATGTGAAATTATTGTTTTGAGTTGGGAGATTATTTTAGTGATGACTGACTTGTGATTGTGATTTTTGATATGTGATTGTGACTTTTATATTGTATTATGGTTTGTAATGTGTAATTAATGATCTATGTAATTGATTGAAATAAATGGTAATAATAATAATAAGGTGCCATAGTCATTCATAGTTCCCAATTTACCAATCCACAGTAACTCATCCATAGCCCTACCTTTTTTTTCCATTATTCACAATAGTCCTACACTAACCGGGGACTGTCCTTGGGTGCATTTCCATAGTGCATACAGGAATAGTCGCCGGTTTATGTCTCCATTACATTTAGATTAAAGTTGTCTAAAGGGCCTCTGCGCAGTTGGCTTCGGCCCCTCGTACGCCTCCCAAATGACCGGGACCCTGTGGTCCCGTGAATGGTAAAGACATACATAATAATAATAATAATAATATCTACTGAATTTAGGTAAATGTGTTAAATGTAGCAGAATTAATGACACTGACTAGGTATTATGAATAATATCTTCGAATACTTGGATAAAGTAATAAAACAAGCAGGTTTAAATGAGGAGGGAGTTTTGCGTCACGCCGCGGTGTCTGACCGGATTGTCAATGTGACATGTTTTGCAATTGTCGATGCGAGATTTTCTACATAGAGTCGTCACAAGTGTAGTGTTTGGGGTTTTCGAGGATGGTGAAACGGATGATACTGTCAAAATTTGAATCAAGATGGCGGCTGCACGGAAACTATACCCATGATGAAAGTTGAACATTTCGAGCAGCGGCGGATTTTGACTCAGCCCTATTCATGATTTTCAATGACGCCACCCCACTCACCGCTAAGACCGCAGTTGGTAATGGGCCGTTAGATCGTATTTGTCACTTTAGTTAATTTGAGGCTGCTATTATTTATAATATCTGGATAATATGCGACTGTGGCGCCCTCAATGACGTGACGTCAGATAGTCGAGCTGTACGCACCGCGCAGTGCAGCGCCATCTGGCGCGCGAGCAGCGCCACGTTGGAGTCGGAGACGCAGTGCGTGTCGTGGTGCGCCAGGAACTTGGTGCGGATGCGCTCGTCCTTGGTCTTCACGAAGACGCGGTTCATGCCATGCTCGTATGGCTCCACCACTACGATGCAGAAGTTCAACTGGCCCTGCATACCACGAGTTGAAACACTAATAGTATTTTTACGTAAGATACTTTTAAAGAAACGCAGCTTCCAGAAACTATGGTTTACAGAAAGCCCTTCGGAGAAGAAACTTATCCATACTAATATTTTAAATGTGAAGGTGCGTGCGCCTGAGAGACTTTCACGGCATAATGGAACGACGAATTTACGTCATTTTTAAGTGATTTTTTTTATATTTTGACATAAATTCTTTTATTAAATTGGCGACATTTTATTTTGGATTTACTTATATTATAATGATTGTGTTAATGACTGCACGGTTGGTGCGGTGGCTGGGCAACCGGCTGCCGTGCAACGTGTCGCGGGTTCGATTCCCGCACGGAACAACACTTTGTGTGATCCACAAATAAATTACGCAAATATTATACGAAATTTCACAATACCCATGTCGATCGATTGGAATTGGATTGAAGAGTAAGTCCCAGGGAGACAAATAATGTACGTTGTTTTAAGTGACAAATAGTTCGCATGCCAATATTTAGCTATCTTGAAAATTGCGTATTGGGAAGTTCGAAAAACACAAAAAGTAGTCAATGTCACTCTCCATTCCTTCAACTATATATCTTATAACTATATAACTCGTGTTAATTCGTCGCTGCGTTTTGCCGCAAAAATAGAAAATGCAATGCACTTTCGCATTTATAAGATTAGTATGGAAGTATGGATTCCACTCTTATCAGAAACAATACTTAGCGGACACATTCACACTCCACCGCATCGCATCGCACAAAACACATGAAATACATAATAAGGCTCTGAATGATCGTAAGTTAAAATAGGAATAAATAAAGAATTGTAACAACAAGAGGCAAGAGACTGGCACAGGGAGTACTTTTCCGTGGATAACACATAAGTCATTGTTATTTAAAAACTATACGACTTGGATTCTTTTATATTTTTCTAACAACTGTTGGAGCCTTGCCGGGCATCTGGTGCCATTTGATCACCGACTTCAGGGACACCCTGTATACATGAAATATTAAAATAGTAGTATAATAGGATTATATATACAGGGTGACTTGTAACTTGACGTATTCCTTTCGGAAAATGGAAATAAAATCAGTTATCTATTGAATGAAATTAGTAATTCAAACCTTGATAAGGACTTACTAGGTATTGTAAAATGAACAATTCTCCCGTGGCCTGCCACACATCAAACAATAAATGATATCAGATGTATTGGTAACTGTTACAAACTAGAACAACTTAAATCAAACCATTAGTTTTTTATTTATTGATGTGTTTGTAGATAACTAGATTTTATGAGAAATGAGTAGTAGCACTGTGACACCCGAGAGGAAGTACCTTGATGGTGTGTATGTTGAAGTCTGCGCCGGAGTCATTGTACACGATGGACACGTAGTCGTTGCCGATGTACTTGCGCTTCTCGTTGCACGTCGGGTCCTTGGCCGACGAAGGCATGGCCGTCGCCACGTGGAACAGCACCTGCAACGCGCGCCCTCCTTACGAACTGTACACATCACACACGTACAGTACATACAGCGCGGCTCGATTACTTCGGTAGCATCGTGTCGTACGGTATTCTATTGTGGGGAATGATGCCGACATTCAGTCTGTGTTTTTTGCAAAACATTATTCGATCAATTCATAATAGTTAGTCCTTAGTCCGAGGCATTCCTTCAGGGAACTATTGAAAGAAATTAATATAATGGCAGTTGCTCCTCGATACATTCAAATGTAGTAAACTGGTCTGGTTGTTAGCTGTGAGCTTAGTACAGAATCAAAGACGATTCTGTAAAAGTGAGAGACAAATACAATCAAAGTACAAGAACACTTGTAAGGCCCTTGGCACTTGCCCGTGTCGAGTCGAGCGCCCCTACAGTCTGCTGAATGTGTCGGGGTGCACTAACTACGACTCTTTCATTATATAATGTCTAGATAGAGTGTCAGTTCACGAAAAGCGGCACAAAAATTGTGATCAGTTACTTGTAAATTGAAATTAAAATAATAAATAATTGTATTATTTATTGAACTAACACTTACCTACGCTTTATTTTTTTAATTATATACAATTATTTTTTCAGTTAAAAAAATCACATAAGTGGTCTATACTCCAATAGTAGACATTATTTTTTGAAAAATGTTAACAATCAGTTGGAGAGAACTCTAACAATAAAAATTGGCAGAAAAAATGTATAAATAAACCCAAAACGAAATAATTAGAGCTGGAAACTTAGGACAATTCGATGATTTTCCCGTTTCTCCGGTATTCCTATTTTTTATGGCCATATGCGTTTTGTTGTTTTGTTTTCTTTCATATTTTTTAAGGATAGGACATTAGTCAAGCTACCTCCCATAGCAGTTTGATTCACTATTTCTGGGACACCCAGTATAATAAGCTTCAACTAGGTTTAGTTCGTCAGCAATGTACATCATGACTCAGAGCGTCACCTGCATGATGTCATCGTTCCACACGTAGGTGTAGTGTCCGTCTTTGCCGCCCTTCTCCAGGTTGAGGAACAGGTGCGGCTGGTCGTCCGCGCCGTCCAGCGGCACCAGCGTGCCCAGCTGCGTCAGGAACTCTGCGTATCTGTGCGCGTGTAATACGACTTGTACTGTCTGCGCCCGCCATTCACTCACTCACTAACCTAACCTCACACTGCCCAGTGGCCAGTGTAAGGGCACTGCCCACTCACTCGCTCACTGCGAGCGCACTCAGTGCACCTACCTCTCACTGCCCACTCACTCGCTCACTGCGAGCGCACTCAGTGCACCTACCTCTCACTGCCCACTCACTCGCTCACTGCGAGCGCACTCAGTGCACCTACCTCTCACTGCCCACTCACTCGCTCACTGCGAGCGCACTCAGTGCACCTACCTCTCACTGCCCACTCACTCGCTCACTGCGAGCGCACTCAGTGCACCTACCTCACACTGCCCACTCACTCGCTCACTGCGAGCGCACTCAGTGCACCTACCTCTCACTGCCCACTCACTCGCTCACTGCGAGCGCACTCAGTGCACCTACCTCTCACTGCCCACTCACTCGCTCACTGCGAGCGCACTCAGTGCACCTACCTCACACTGCCCACTCACTCGCTCACTGCGAGCGCACTCAGTGCACCTACCTCACACTGCCCACTCACTCGCTCACTGCGAGCGCACTCAGTGCACCTACCTCACACTGCCCACTCACTCGCTCACTGCGAGCGCACTCAGTGCACCTACCTCACACTGCCCACTCACTCGCTCACTGCGAGCGCACTCAGTGCACCTACCTCACACTGCCCACTCACTCGCTCACTGCGAGCGCACTCAGTGCACCTACCTCACACTGCCCACTCACTCGCTCACTGCGAGCGCACTCAGTGCACCTACCTCACACTGCCGTATTCATTTTTCAATATTAAAACTTCGTTGTCTTGTTGTCCGGGTCCCACGTACAACACTCCAATCTGCAAGAAGACGTGCGGTGAGTGCGTGTGGGAGCCCCCGCGGCCGCGGCGGGCGCGCGCGTACCTTGTAGGTCTCGACGGGCGGCACGAGATCGAGGTTCTTGATGGTGCGCTCGTGCTGCACGCCGGCCACGCGCAGCGGTCGCTCCGCCAGCGGGTTCAGGACGCTCGGCGCCTCGCCTGGGGACACACGCATTGCTCTCGTCACTTGGAACTCTACAGCGACAGCCTCCGGGTAAACAGATTTAATGATCGAGTTCAATGTACAATGTACTCGGCAAGTCTCGAGGCACAGAACATATAAAGAAGGTTAGAAAGAAAATAGTTCCTGATCTATGTCATAATTGGAGGTAGTAAATAAAATTATTTCAGTTATAATGAGTACAATTGGCTAGTTTCCTAGGTTTAAAATAAATTGTTTCAACTTGTCAATACAATAAATAATTAAAAAATAATCATACTCTCATACATTGATTTCACAATTTACCTACTTTTGGATTTTTTCTCGCTAATTTTAAGGAAATAAGTATGCTATTTGACGCAGAAATACGATGACGTCATAAGTTGCGATCCAATACAAAATTCATAGAAAAGTATCGTTTTTGATAATAACCAATACCGTCAACTACCGTATTTGATAATAACCCTCTGTATCACAGTAATTATCGACATTGTTTACAAATTGACACATCTCTATTTCGATTCGAAGAAATGAAGTTTTGATTAGGTACTCGGGACTCTTGCTGTGAACGTGATGCGTTGCACAATCGTTGATGTAGTGCAAAATGGTACGGCAAAGTGGTAGCATCTATTGCAAGCAATGTATTACTATTCTTCTGCTTGCCATAATACCGTTTTCGTCTACAAACGTCATAATATTAATTTTATATAACATGACAAGTATGTTAATGTGTTTGGACTCACTGGTGGAAAGAAATCCGTTCTCGTGCTACATTGCACACCTGGCTTCTTTCCCGACACATAACAATAGTTCAAGACGGCATCATAACTTCATATTATTTGCGGAGTATCGTACGCTGTCACAACAACATCGCGTTTGATGGCCGGTTTTGGATATTTCAGTTGATTGGGAGAACTTGCTCAAAATCGCGGCGCGCGTGTACCCCGCCCACAAGGCCTTTCTAATCTTCTTTAATATGTTCTATGTCTCGAGCAAAACGGGTACGGCCGTACATCTCACATCTTATCTCGAAGGGATTCACGGCTGTTTCGTGTAGTGCTCATATAAAGCCATTAAAGTTGTAAACTGTAAATTATATCTAATAATAACAATTCATAACTGTTACATATGTATATATCTTTAAGATTATATTATTATATTATATAAATAGAAATAAATATATAAATATTTATTTATTTAAGATCATATTTATTAATATGGCTTGTAATTGGCAATTAGTGAATATTATACTCTTAAAAAATCATTTTCTATGTATTAGTCTGTAAGCCTTCTTAAAATAAATAAAATAAAAAAAATAAAAATATTATTATGTATGCTTTTGATGCTCTTATATTAATTTGGATATTTACCACTATCTAGAGGTATCATAACGGTTTTGCAGCTTACCATGCCAAATGATGACTGGCAGAGAATGCTGTTAGCATTAAGTCTTCCTTATGCAATTGTATAAAACTTAAATAAATCTACACTAATAGTATAAAGAGGAAAGATTTAATTTCTTGTTAGTTTGTTTGAATGTTATCTCCTCCGATACTATCGGGCCGATATAAAAAATTATTTTACCGTTGGAATCCTACATTATTGATGATGAACATAGGGTATGATCACAAATATATTAAAAAAGGAGATATGGTGTGGAGTCAACAATGTATGCAAAACCAGTGAAGCCACAACTGCCCCTCCATTAAAACTAACATTACACACACAGTTCTGACAAAACAATACTACGAATAAGTAACAGTAATTCAAATATTATTCTTTAATCGACAGCACACATTCTCCTATGATTTACTCACACTAAAACAATTAATAGAACTAGATATCCAACAGACAAAACAGCGTTCAACAGATCATCAAACGAGCTGAAAGATCTTATCAAAAATGTTACCAATGACAATCTCCAGGCTTTTCTCTCCAACTTAACTCCAAGTTTGGATACCGATTCTTTTTTGTGGAAGACAACAAAAAAATTAAAACGTCCCTGTAACCAAATCCCCCTCATCAGAAAAAGTGATGGAGGCTGGGCAAGATCTGATAAAGAGAAGGCCACAATCTTTGCGGAACACATAAGCAAAGTATTTCAACCATTCCCTAAATTAAGATCTGAGCATACTGCGAAAATAAAAACTTATCTAGAAAATGGTGACTAAATGTGTCTCCCGGTAAAATATACGAGCCCTAAAGAAATACTTAGGGAAATAAAACACCTGAAGGATGGCAAATCACCAGGGTACGATAATGTAGATAGCGTAGTTTTAAAAAACTTACCTATAAAGGGTATAGTAGCAGTTGTCAACATTTTCAATGCCTGCCTCAGACTAAATCTTTTCCCGAGACAATGGAAAATAGCACAAGTAATCATGCTACATAAGCCCGACAAATCGCCTAATGAAGTTACCTCGTACCGACCTATACACCTATTACCAACATTAGGTAAATTATTCGAAAAGATCATACTAAACTGGTCACTGACGGACTGACTGACAGACTATTATTTATTTTGTATTTGTTGAGGTTTCAAAAGTACCAAACTATGGTTTAATTGAAATAAATGCTTTGACTTTGACTTAAATAGGATAAGGTTATGCTTAGATGACATCATTCCAAACCACCAGTTTGGCTTCCGAGAAAACCACGGAACAGACTATCAAAACATAAAAATGAGCTTGCCCACAGACTGAGCGGAGATCAAGGCCTTCAGTGTAAAAGACTGAAAAGACACAGTGTTTCAACCTTACAAAATAGATTTACCAGGATGGAATGAGACACCAAACTGAGAAGTGTCTATCCAAGCTATAAACCATAACCAGATATTGAATATCAGACAAGACAGTGGCTTATTGTTGCCCACCACAGATTGCCGCGAAGCAGGAAGACAACAAAAAAAAACTAAAACAATTTGTCACTGTGTGTTAGGAGCGGGATCTACCGTCGCCGTAGTGACTTGACGATATCGATAGCTCCCGATGAATATATCGATAAATTTATTACAAAGGTTTTGGAAATAATGTAAATACGACATGAAACCAACAAAATATCATTTAATTATTAAAAATATTTTATTTAAAAAATAATTACAAAACAAACGACAAGTTGTATGTAGTTATAATGATGTAATTTGGCTAAGGAGGGATCGCATTCTTGGTTAATTAATGAAGTCTTAAAGTGGTATATTTTTCCATGACTGCTGAAAGGCTGATGCTTTCTCAGATGTTGCGTCACTTTAACTCTTTCAGTCCGACTTCTAACTGGTTATGAATATATTTCATTTAATTATACTAAAATACTTAAAAAACAAAGCAAAAAATCTGAAGCATACTTCAAAAATTGAATTTCTAAGAAAAGGTGGTTAGTTACAGTGACCACTAAGACTGAAAGAGTTAACATGAAGTCTATCTTTCATGATCAACAATACGGATTCACCAAGGGTCGCTGCACTAATGACGCGGGAGTAGCTTTAATTAAGAGGGTTTTCGCCTCTTGGGAAGAAGCACGGGATGCCATCGGCATATTTTGTGATCTTTCGAAGGCATTCGACTGTGTTGAACATGAGACTATTGCTAAAGCTGGAACACTACGGCATTCGGGGGACGTCGCTAAATCTGTTGAAATCATACCTTCAGGATAGGCAACTTAAAGTACAAGTAAATAAAGTAAATTCACAGGGTGCTAGCATATCTATGGGTGTACCGCAGGGTTCGATAGTAGGTTCATTCTTATTTTTAGCGTACATAAAAAGTCATTATTATACGTGGACGAAGTCGCGGAAAACAACTAGTTAATAAATAAATGAAAAATACACTCAAAATATTTATACTTTAACTGAAATATTTTTTTCGTTTACGGTGTAAAAATTTATTTTGAACCACTCAAAGTAATTTTTTATTCATGTTTTTTGGCCGCAAATCAAGCTGTTTAGCGCCACATTGAACACTGAATTGATAAATGACAAAGACACGGCTGGGGATTATTTTTGAGGTCCGGCGACGATGACTATAGTTCTATTGGTGTGTCTCAATAGTCTCAATGCTGTTGGTAGTCACTGTACTAGAGGGCGCGCGAGGTGCCCTTACAAATTGAAACAATCCCCCGGCGCAGCGCGTACCTGGCACGGGCGGCGTGATGGGGTAGGTGCTCATGTTGTGGTACAGCTGCAGGAACACGAAGGACGGCGACAGGCCGCCGCCGCCGCCGCCCACCGCGCCCGGCGCCGCGCCCGCGGCCGGCGCGCGCGCCGCGGCGCTGTGGCGGCGCGTGGGGCTCATGACGGAGATGGTGTTGGAGCGCTTGGAGCGCGCCAGCGGCGGCAGGTCGTGGCCCGCCGGCACCGTGCCGTCGCTGGCCGTCTGCACAGGCGCGGCCAGTGAGCGCGGCGTACTCACCTGGCGCCCGGCCGCCGCGCCGTCCGCGCCGCCTACCTTCTGCAGCTGGTGGTGCGCGCCGCCCGCCGCGCCGCCCGCCGCGCCCTCGCCGGACCCTGTTACAATTACGACATTGGGCATTTGACGAGAGAACGATACCATTGCCAGCTCTTAGACTCGAATGCATTTTCATACGAAACGAGTATTTCTAAACCGGATGACAATGAGCAAAGTAGCAATTTGTGATAAATGTACATTCAAGACAAACTTTACTACAAATCGTTATCGATTTGTAGTCGATTTTATTAATATTCATCGGTTAAAGAGTTTAAGCATGGTCTTTAAAATACCAAGGCCTGTTTTCACCAACGTATGTTAAACTTTAAGGATCCTCTAAGCTAAGGGGTTCCTTACCAATCTGCAGGAACCATCTGTAAGAAAGCATCTACTTTGGCTACTGGGGAAAGCAGTAACGGATAGGTCTACGTGATGAGGCGGCACTGACCGGGGTCGGAGTTGTAGGTGCAGAGATGCGGGTGCGGCGCGTGCGGCGACGTGCCCGACATCTCCTCGGGGATGGCCTCGCACGACACGCGCATGTCGCTCTTCTTGGCCGCCTTCTGCCGCGCGTGCAGCGACTGCGCCGTGCTGCCACTGCAACCAACCTCTGTACTACTGCCTCGGCGCGCCAGCCCTCCATCGCCCCACTACTCACGTCGGCTCGCAGCTGGGCAGCAGGATCATGTCGTCGGGGTCCACGGGCAGGTCGGCCGCGGGCGCCGCCGTGTCGGCCGCCGCACTGGCCGCCCCGCTGGCCGCCGCGCTGGCCGCCACGCTGGCCGCCACACTGGCCTTCCACGAGGACGACATCTCAGGCGAGGAGTTGGAGCGGCGCACCGGGTGCCGAGACTTGCCCTGCAACACGCGCGCTACAGCGGCCGCAGTAGGGCGAGGGCCGGGGCGGGGCGGGGGGGCGGTCTCACCTCGGGCACGATGAGCAGCATGTCGTCGTCGTCGGTGGTGCTGGAGGAGCTCTGTCGCTGCGGGGAGCCGGGGATGTTGATGGGCTGCGTGCTCATGCGGCCGAGGGCGGCGCTGCAACAGACACAGTGTACAGACCGGCCCGGGCGGCCGCCCCACCGCCCGCTCCGGCCCGCTCCGGCCCACTCACCTGCGCGCGCCGGCCGGCGGCTTCCTGTCGCCCACGGTGGACTCCGAGCTACAACAGACGGCGGCTGACAGATGCACTCACTACTCCTGTACTCGACTCGCTCGCCGGACAGACAGTAGTCGCGCCATGGTTCGAACGACTCGCCACGTATGTATTAAGTATAAATAATGAATGTAATACTTCGTTATATTAATACTTTTATTCAAGTAACAGTCAATTTTAAACGATTTTCATGAAACTTATTCTACCAATGAACCTTGACGTTGATATCCATTATGGAGGTAGTTGTGGAAACAATTAGATTATACATACAGTATCAAAATTAAGAATGTGTGCCAAACATTTGACCGATCCGTCGGCAGGAAGGGGGTACAATTACAATTTACTAAAATGAATCCACAAAAACAACGTGGCAACCTAAATAAAACCTAGGATGCGCGACATCGCCGCGACCACTCACGCGCTGCTATGAGGAAGAGTCTCTCTATGACTCGAAACTAGTAGAGCTTTTCTCAGTTTATTTACGTGAGTAAGCTGTCATTTTTAGTTTATTAAATATAACCGTTATGTACGAAGGCTCATTGTACAGCTCAGTGAGTTCGGCGTCTCCCAGCCGCGCCTACATGTGTAAAACTATATATGACAAAAGAGAAGAGTAATCTAAATGCGAGGCGCAATATCCCTTAGTGAATGTTTCACACGTGAACGTGTTTACGGTCAAGATAAGGTAATAAATGAAAATTTTTCAAAAGCTAAAGTTATATAGGCGTGGTAATGTTTTAAAAATATTACAATTGACTGATACGGGGGAAGTGCGAAATAAGCTCCCGTGACTGGAGCAGTCCCTGCGTGGGGAACTTGTACTTACGCACAACTATATAACCAACGAGTGGTACTTTGTCAAGTTTGTTTATGTATTGTACACACACACACACACACACACACAGCTGCCCACGTGGCGTCGGTGCGTTGGCCATAGAGGCAACTGTTTAGTTGCGCCACTATTTTCGGGCAGAAGGGGAGGCGCTTTTCTGCTCCAAAATACGTTATTTCCATTATTTAACAGAAAAATATTAAATAAAATAAGAAACCGTTTAAGGGTAAATAAAATCGTTACAGCGGCATATAGAACGAGTCGAGTCTAAGAACAGTCAAAGTGTATGAGCGCTCACCTAGACTTGTGCAGGTCTGTGGCGGGCGCGGGCTGCGGGGGCGCGCAGTACGGGGGCGCGGCCGGCGGGGGCGCGGCCGGCGGGGGCGCGGCGCGCGCGGCCCCCGCCGAGCCACTGCGGGAGCGCGGGTCGCCATCCGAGCCCTACGCATTCAGTGGGTACAATCATACAGTAGCAATCCCCATTACCGCGTGTCAATCAGGGTAGCTGACAGCTTCATAGCATTTCTTCGACCACATTTGCTGACTTATTGTCAATGCTTGCAGTTTGTTGCATATCCAAATATTGTATAAAAGGACAATTCCTAATGTTGGCCACACCCGTCGATATCCAATGTAGAATAAAACTTAGTACTAGGTGCGATTAAGATCGATTATAGTCTGTGGGTTCGGAGCTATATAGTGGCTATAATGTTGCCAAAGAAATGATTCCGAGTTAAGCAAATAATTAACCTGTACTCACTCAATTAAAAGTGAACGTTCCAACAATTATTGTTTATACCCCACTACTTCCACTTGTATCTCCCAAGAAGGCAGTTCAATGACATTGCAAATCATCTAAACACTAACCTCGGCAAACTCAAACCTTGGATAGATTCACATGCGTGGTATACTTGGCAACGAGCTCCTCTACTATATATGATTGTAATAATAATTTAAAGAACATCTGTATACGGATGATATAACAATCGTATACAAGTGAAGGAGACGAGTTGAGGACGTGACGTCCCGTCCAAACCACAGACATATTTGACTACAGGCAGATTGCGTACAGCGGTACGGACAAGAAAAGAAGACAAATCACTGTATTAACTAAACATCGCGGGCTACTCTCGTGAAACCAGTAGAGCTTCCCTCAATATGTTCACGCGAGTTGTAGTTAGTCTCACGATACTTATTGTAAAAACGAACCACTGTGTTGCACTCAGCGTACATTCAAATCGGTTTTCAAGAACTTTCACGAACAATCTTCTAGTAACTAATCATTTCTTTAATTTATCGTCCTCCAGGTTTAATTGAAATAAATGCTTTTGAGTTTGAGTTTCCATCTGACACGAGTTCCTCTTTCATTTCTCCCTGTTGAGTCATGCACTCGATTGCGCGCCGGAGGGGACGCCCCGCCACCCTCCAGCCAACTCACCCTCTCTCTATCTCGTTCCCTCCGCCATTCCCTTTCACTCACTCCTTCACGTTTCTTTCCTACTACTAAAGAAAAGCCCTATTTAGCGATATATCACATGTTGCCATAGGGGTAGGCCCAGGCTTCATACACTTGTTTCGCTCTGTCCTTTACAAACAATATGCAGCTTAAGTTACAATACGTACCTACTAAATGCACATTAAATAAACTAAAATAAAAACCATGACAGTAAAAATATAATTAATTATTTATAAGCGAACTCCTACTGAATATATGTACGTGTCTAATATTAGCGTATTATTTCCCACGAATGAGGCAGACATCTGAATTAACTCTGCCAGCACTAGCATTATTCGCCACTGTAGTTTGTCTCATGTGTCTGTGAGGTAAACAAGAATGAAGTAAGGTATCGCGCGGCACTGACCGCGGCGCGGGCGGCGCGCGGCGCCAGCAGCGCGGCCACGTCCTGCAGCGGCGACTCCAGCAGGTAGTCCCAGTTGAGCTGGTTCTGGACGCGCATCACCCAGCTCACGTCGCCCGTGGGCGAGCGCACGTGCACCTCGGCCCAGTTGGCGCACCAGCACGGACACGCGCCCGCCGCCGCCAGCTCGCGCACGCGCGACCAGCCCGCCTCGTCGCCGTCCACGTCCCTCGACACGCGCTCCAAGTGCGCCGAGAACTGCTGCAGCACGCCCGCCAGCGGGTCCGCGCTCTTGCTCTCCGACGAGTTTTGGCTGGAAGGAAGACCACCTCTACTGCGCACGCCGGGACATAGTCGCGGGAGATGATTCAATTTTACGGGGAAAATTCAAAGTATACCGTAGTCTTATTAGCAAAAGCATTACAAGACAATATCGTATTTGTAATTTCTAGTGTAATCATTAGAAGACATGAATATACGAGATACATTATCATTTAGTTTTACATCATCATAATATAATTTATCCGAATAGGTCATAGTAAAAAATTAGCAATCATTCAGGAAATATTAAATGAACCAGTTTTCCCTGTCTCCTCAAATAAGACGTACCGCTCGAGGTCGGCGGGCGGTGCGGGCGGTGCGGGCGGTGCGGGCGGCGCGGGCGGTGCGGGCGCCAGCGGCGGCAGAGGCTCGGCCACGCTGTCGGCGTGCTGGCGGCACAGCGCGGCGCAGCGCTCGCACAGGCCCTGCTTCAGCGAGTTCTGCAGGCAGCCCGACGTCGTGATGGTGACCAGCTTGTGGCCCACCAGCCACGTCATGGCCGGGCCGCCCGCGAACAGGAACTCGGCCGTGTCGCTGCGCGCCGGCTTCACGCTGCACGGCGTGCTGGTGTAGCGCGCCAGCAGGTCCAGGCACGTCTCCGTCAGCTCCACGTGGAAGGCGGCGGACGCCGAGCCGGCGCCCGCGCCGCGCCCGCCCAGCGGCACGCGCGACACCGCGCGGGACCCCTGCACACACGCTCGGTCACGCGCGGCCCGGCGCGCCACGCGCGGGGCCGGCGGCACTCACCAGGCTGGAGCTGCGCTGCCGGTTGGACGAGTCCTCGTTGGCGCTCTGGAAGTGGTTGCTCTTGTACTGCAGCTGCTCCTCGAACGGCATGATGATGTAGTTGTGCAGGCCCTGCGACAGAGAGGCGAGTGAGCGGGGGCGGGGCGCGGGCGCGGGCGCGGGCGCGGGCGGGCGGACACGCACGTGTATGATGAAGCGCACGAAGTTGCGGCGGTAGGACAGGCGGCACTTGAGGAACCAGGCGGCGATGACGTGGTGCGCCAGCGACACCACGTAGTGGTTGTAGCGCGACGGGTTGGTGTAGGGGAGCAGGATGGCGAACACCGACATGTACTGGTCCTCCACGAACGACGCGAACACCTTCGGCAGCCGCGTCAGCGCTGCAACAGACAGTCCGTCAGCCGAGCCCGCCGCGCCGCGCCGCGGGCGCCGCCGGCTACTTACTGGACAGGAACTCCAGCATGGGACTGGCGATGGCCTTGGTGTCGGAGATCTTGGACAGATCCAGTAGCACCTCCGGCAACATCTTCACCATGGTCTCCCTGGTCTCCAGTGTGAATATCGTCAACGCGTTGATGTACGGCTGCGGGGTCCTCAGCACTGCGGAACATGTGTAAACTTGACTAAGCGAATTATCCAATAAAAAAGCCTTGAAACCTTTGCACCATGTAACCTCATAATAACATAATAACCACTTTGATTATACAGGATGCCCCTGGAACTATACAGAAGGCCATAACCTACGTATTGCTCTGAGAATTCGATTCTTCGTGTTCGATTCTTAACGGTTCGAAAGTTATGATCAGTTTTCGTTTTGTTCAGTGATTTCTCAGTATGCTCAAAGAATCGATCACAAGCAAAATACTATCGGAGCTGTTAAGTTGGTACGGTGGCTGGGCAACCGGCTGCACGCACCCACGACACAGGAGAAAATCCTAATATGGGACAATGTTTTTTAAAAAACTAAAAACTAAAACTAAATTTTAGACTTAATACTAGAGTGTGTCTACCTTATCGCCATACTTCCTCATACAAATAATATGCATTTAATAAAAGAAATCAAGTGACTTTCGGGAAAAAAGGGAAGGTTGGCCGTGTATCAGAAAAACATTCAACATTCATGTACATTGTGTCACGAGGATATTCTCAGTAGTTCAGAACTTTAACTTACAAGACACATTATACAACATTTTATATTTATTCCGTCGTTTAGATATTCAATCTTTTTATCTATGGTACAGGCTCGGCCTAGTTTACATATTAGTATTCATAAACTGTATGTCAAATGTTTTTGTTACAATAAACACTTTTTATTTATTTATTCAATCAATATTTTCAACACGATCTCATAGTTAATACGTTTTCGGCAACATCAACATCGTGTGCTCTCTCTTGCATTACTTTAAATAGAGGTATATTTGCAAGTATTTCAATAAGCACACAGAGTAGCAATTATCACTAGCGCGCGTCGATAATTGTAGTCACTTTGTACAAGCAAACACGTACCGTACACGTACAATTCCATGTAATAAAGAAGAATACAACGATGGCATTATGTAATAGCAATAACAACCTAAACATTAATTTAAGTAAAACGGTTAGCATGCACTTCAGTCAAAGACCAAATGCATCGAATAATACCGACATTAAATATTAAAATAATAGTTCAATCTGTTACTACAATTACATTTCTACGTTTATCAATAGACCAAAATCCAAGGCTAAAGAAAGGCTCATTTTTAATTGCAAAAGGTTTACTACAGTGTGACCGAGTTCATGAGTGATACAATTATTTGACCAAATTACATACATACATACATACATAACTTCACGCCTGTCTCCCATGGGGGTAGGCAGAGACTATGGAACGCCAATTACTACGATTCTTACATACCTCTTTCGCTTCATTAACAGTCATCAATCTTTTCATGCATGCTCGTTGGTTAAGGGTACTTTTAATTTGGCCCTTCTTTAATATATCGCCAATCTGGTCACTATATGTCCGTCTAGGGCGCCCTCTACCGACGGCCCCATTCATATCCGCTCTGTATACTTCCTTCGTTACTCTACTTTCATCCATCCTTTCTACATGTCCAAACCAGTGTAACATTCCCTTTTCAATCCTTGTCACTATTTTTCACTCGATCACTCAATTTTAGTCCACACATACTTCTTAGGGCTCTCATTTCCAACGCATTAATCCTGCTTTCATGCTTCTTCTGCCACACCCATGATTCACTACCATACATAAGCGTTGGTGTCAATACACACTGCATTACAGCAAGTCGAGCTTGACCAAATTATAAGACATATTATTTCATTGACGAGCTGTAAAATTATTTTTCTTTCTTTATTTTAGCTCCGCTACAAGGCCGGGTTTGAGGGTTAGTACGGGCCGAACTTGGGTGTCTCAATTTGGGGTGTGGGCGTCTGAAACATCTGTTCCATTCAGAACCTTTCCGACTACGTGGCAAGTATTTGTTGAGATGCAGTGTTAGTATTGATCGATTGATGGCGCTGTTTGGGGCCACACCTGTTGTTGAAAGTACTGTAGGGATGATAGACATTGTTCAGTTTCGAGTTCCGGATTCTTGGAAAGTTTTTAGCTGTTGTATTCTGGAGGTAAGTACATACCAAACATTGTGGGTGTGGTGTGGCTGTCTTGCATATGGATTTGTGTAGTTTTGCTAGTTCTGTCAATGAGGGTAAAGCCTGGTCTATTGTAATGAGTGGTTGTGTCAGTTAGTGAGGATGGTTCAGCAAAATATAATTTATGGGACGAGTTTTCAAGCTCAGTTTCGGGTTGCGAATAGAGTTTATAGTATGGTACTGACGGGAGGAACTCGGATTATACTTTAAAGCAATTTTTTGGTGGATGAAATTTGCTGTTTCGTCATGCGTGTGCTTGTAACCTGTTTGGACTATTTTTATTATATATAAACGCATTACATGTTTTATTTCAATTTCTGAATCTTAATGTTTGCGAGTATTCCATTTGCAGATAATAATTATTTCAGTGTACATTGTGGTATAATGTTTCTCAGCAGAGTGCGCCACGGGGCGAGTACTCACCCATGCCGTACTTGAGCAGACAGCGCACTATGCGCTGCTGCGTCTGCGGCTCCAAGTAGGCGTGGTACGGCGCCATCGCCGCCAGCGCCGGCAGCGCCGCGCCCTGGAACTCCGACACCAGCAGCTTGTGCTGCGGCGCGCGCAGGCACTCGGGGAAGTTCAGGCTCCGGTCGCTCACCATGGCGCACAGCGTCGACGCCAGCAGGTCCAGGTCCTGCGCGCGCCGCCCCAGCACCAGCGCGCGCGCCGCCAGCAGCGCCGGCAGCGCGCGCAGCAGCCGCGCCAACACCGCCCAGTCCTTCTCGCGCGTCAGCGCCGTGGCCAGCAGCCGCGCCGCGCGCCCCACGCCCAGCAGCAGCGCGCCCGGCGCCAGCTCGCGCGCCGGCCCCGCCGCGGGCGCGCCGCGCGCCGCCGGCGGCTCCGCCACCAGCCACGGCGAGCACACGGGCCGCAGGCGCAGGCCGGCGGCGCCGAACACGGCCGCGCCGCCGCTGTCGTAGCAGAAGCCCACGCAGTTGAACTGGTTGGCGCGCAGCCCGAACAGCATCTCGAAGATCTGCACATCGTGGCTCTCCTAGTGTACCGTCCTCTCGCCGGCGTCGGCGGAGACGAGGGTACCCACCTTGATGCGGACGTCGGGGTGGTGCATGAAGAGCGCGTGTCGGCGGTAGTGGTGGTCCAGGTGCTCCAGCAGCACCAGGAAGGCGCGCGCCGCGTGCGCCGCCGGCGCCGCCAGCAGCTTGGCGTGCAGCAGCTCCAGCAGCCCCGCGCAGGCCGCCGTCACGTCGCTCGTGTCCGTCTCCGCCGGCACCGGCACCTCCGACACGTACATCTCGAACGGCCGGTTCAGGATCTGCACAGAGCACGTGTACTGTACGTCCCGGCCGACACCGCAGCGCCGGCGCGGAGCGAGGCGGCACCTTCTCCAGCAGGTCGATGAGGTCGGTGCAGGCGTCCGACGTGCAGCCCTTGGCCAGCTCCGTGAGCGCGCGCGCGGCCGCGGCGCGCAGCGACACCTCGGCGTCCAGCGCGCACGAGCTCAGCACCGGGATGGCCACCAGCTCGATCAGCTCCTCGCCGTACAGGTAGCGGTGCCGCCGGATGAAGCCCATGAGCTCCTGCAGCGCGTGCAGGCGCACGGCGCGGCGCGCCTCCTGCCGCACGTAGCGCTCCGCCAGCGCCAGCGCCGCGGCCACCCACTCGGCGCCCGGGGGCGCCAGCGCCGCCGCGCGGGCGCTCACCAGCCGCATGGTGGACGCCTCCTGCACAGGCGGCCAGTGAGAGACACGCGCGGGGGCGCGGCGCGGCGCGGCGGGGCGGCACTGACCGGGCGCTCGTGTCCGCAGGCGTCCAGCAGCTCCAGCAGCGCGTCCGGGTCGCCGCGGTACTGGCCGGCGTCCTGCAGCTGCTCGATGCTCGTGATGAGCGCGTGCACGCCGTCGTGGATGAGCTCGTTGGGCGGCTCGTAGTGGCCTGCAACACGCGGGCGGTGAGCGGGCTGCGGGCTGCGGGCGGCGGGCGGCGGGCGGCGGGCGGTCAGACACGCACGGTCCTGCTGCAGCACGCGGCGCACGATGGCCAGCAGCACGTCCCAGGCGGGCTCGCAGAGCTCGAGCGGCGCGCGCGCGACGACCCCGTGCAGGCTGACCACGACCTCGTACGTCACCACCGGCTGGTCGCCATCCAGCGCCTGCGCACGCAAATACGACTATAACGATCGCATATTTTAAAAAAACATCCTAAGGGGTTCCCATTCGGGAACGAGTTGTGACATTTCGTTAAAAGTAAACTTGAAGTTGAACTTAATTATTTTCCTACCTTGGTCCATTGTTTGTGTAAATATCTTTGCCATTAGTCCAGCTATGTTGAGTCATAGCCAATGTTTATGTACTAGCTGCTGCCTTCCACTTCATCCGCGTACAATATGTATTTTAGAACAAACCTAACTTCTTTGTTATTTTAGTTTACAAAATAAAAATAAAAAAGGAGAGTATTTTATTCCTTCGTACATCAGCTACCTGCCAATAAATCTTGCAAAATCGGTCCAGCCATTCCAGAGACTACCCAATACAAACAGGCAGATAAAAATTGTAAAAATGTTAATTTGGTATGTGTATAGAATGTAGAGGTATATTCATATACATGTAGTAGAAAGAATTTTAATTTTACAGACACTCCAATTTTATTTAAACAATCTGCTATGTGGCGGCGATCTACCAGTGGCAACAGACAGAGTTTAGGATAAAACTTGTAAAAAATCCATTTGTTCTATTTTTTTCTACGAATTTGGAATCATTACGTCTGACAACACTATCATTGTATATTGTTGACAACAACTAATAAACAAACTAATGATGTAAGATATATAAATAAATATGAGATATATAAATAATTTATAAAAAAAATATATAAATGTACGGTGCAACCACACATTTAAAGTCAGCATTTTTACGCATCGTAATTCATTTACCTAATTATTCGATTCAGTTCGTATCCAGCAATCAAGTCCGCCGTGCGTTCTCATAATTCATATTAGCACTCACGCTCATACAGTTCACTCAATCCATTTTACGTTAGTTTATTATTCTACAATACAAATTATTATTCTCAACTATCGACTTTCATTTAAATCAAGAAAAGTGTGTTTAGTCTACCAAGAGACTATACAATAATTAAGAAAAGAAAATTACGTCAAGCGCGTTCTTCGACAACATTGTTGGGAATGGTCTGTTCCATAACACGATGTGAAATGATGCTCTAATAACAAATCGGCCTGTACACATACTTCAATTCCGAAACTAAGATTACATAATATTAAAGCTTAAAAAGTACTGGATCCCATTAAATATTTGTGAATTTGTGTGTTAGATTGCGTATACGGCTATCGTACGGGAGGGACGGCCAGTCAATTAAATATTTCGCTGGTGCTTTATGAATAATTCGGCGGCCGACCTTCAGGAGCGCGGGCAGCACGGCGAGGTGGGAGACGCGCAGCGTGGGCACGCGGCGCGGGCCCCACAGCGCCATGTTGACGTAGAACACGGCGCCGCGCTGCAGCCCCGCCTCGTCGCCGCGCGCGCGCAGCAGCGCCACCAGCTGCGCCAGCGCCGCGTGCCCCATGTCGGCGCCCAGCACGCTGCGCATGAGCTTCCAGCTGGCCTGGCAGTGCTGCTCCAGGTTCACGGTGCGGCACAGCGCCGCCACGAAGGCGCGGTGCGCGCCGCGCGGCACCATGGAGTACGCCACCACGGCCTCCAGCAGCGCCAGCGCGGCCGCCACCACGCCGGCCTCCGCGCTGTACGCCATCACCTGGCACGCGCAGCTGCAAGCAAACGTCTCGCTACGGCACCGGCGGCGACGGGCCGGCGGCCACGTGGCGACGGATACGTACTCGACGATCCCGTGTACGATGTGCTCGTCTAAATAAGTGGCGTTGTACTTGACGACGTTAATGATGAGCTGCAGGAACTCTACCAGCTGCGAGGCGGGCTGCACCTGCGGCAGCCACTCCAGCAGAAACGGTCCGATCTGTGGACACGAGCACTAAATTACACAAACTATACTACGTACAAGTGCCGACGTGTGCTCGGGACCTCGTCGTGCGAATGTACCAACTGGCAGAGCTACACATGTAGTGTGTCGCGGATATGAGCCTCTAGTAGGGCTTGTAACTGGCCGAGTTCCTCGTCAAACAGTTAAATGAGTAAATATTATCGCCACATTCACCTCATTGAGCTACAGAAATCATACCTGCAACCTGACAGAAACAGTTACTGTTGGTTAGCTACTAAGCCATGACATTAGGTTACAAAAAATATAAGTTCATAGCAAAACACAATGTATAATAACAATATCCAATGTTTTGTACTTAAGTCATTTACTTACCTCTTCCTCAAAGCAATTAATATTCTTTCCTGTGTTGGTGAGTGTGTGCAGCAATTTGAACCGTAGTTGAGTGTCTTCAGGACTATGGCGAGCATGAGTGTCCCGCAAATAATGAAACAAGATTGTGCGCATGATCTGCAGGTAGTCTGCCTGCCCCTCTGCCAGACACCGCAGGAACCACAGTGCAGCATGTCGAGCCTCCACATTGCTGTCTTCTAGCAGGTCTCTTGTCAATGACCAAAGCTTTTCAACTCCACCCTTTTGACAGTCAAATATTTTTTGTGTCAACGGTCATGGTAGTGCCACTAAACTCTTAGTTAAGTATGTGGATAATAGAAAAGTGACAAATACTTGTGCCATTGAAATGTAATATATGCATGGACCAGACAGAACCAACTGTATATCTGGCTAAAGATAATAATTGTATTATGTTAACTAACCTTATGTGTCTATATAATAATAACACGTTTATTTGGTTTAAACACCCAGATTACAAAACTAAATCTTATTAGGTGCCTTAAGAAAGTCAAAAACCTTATAAAACCTGAACTATATTGTAAGACTACCTTATTAGTGACCTGTAGGGTCATGTGTTTTTCAATTTGCCATCCGCCTATATTATTATTACATGCGTCTGCATCTAGTCCTCGGCAAAACCCAACCTCAAACTACCTACTTATGGTAAGGTTTTTACATTTCTCCGCTTCATATGCGACTGCACGGGTGGTGCGGTGGCTGGACAACCGGCTGCCGTGCAACGTGTCTCGGGTTCGATTCCCGCACGGAACAACACTTTGTGTGATCCACAAATTGTTGTTTCGGGTCTGGGTGTCATTGTGTATGTGAACTTGTCTGTTTGTAAACACACCCACGACACAGGAGAAAATCGTAATGCGGGGCAACATTTAAAAAAAAAAAAAATTTAATATGTACTTAGCTATATCTATTAGTTCTATTGTTCCAATAATCAATAAAGTTAACTGTTCCTAATTATGCCTATGCATAACTTAAATAACCAATGTATGAAATGACATGATCACAAATTGTTTACCAAGATACAGAATATATCAGATGATATATAGATAAATATTTGTGTCTGTAGGTCGCCGAGACCGTGCAAATTGCTTGTAACCCAGCATAGTAATGTGGCAAAGGTACAAGTTAATAGAGGGTACTACAACAATAAATATTCAGTGTGGGACTCACCTCTTGAACTCGGATGTGGATCGCCTTCTCACCGACCTCCTTGAGCGCGCGCAGCCGTCGGTGCAGTGGCGCGTCTGCACCCAGCTCGCGCTCCAACTCTCCGCTCACCACCAGCTCATTGCGCGGCGGCAGCGGCGCTACACACATCAACAACACACACTCATCAACACTCGAACCTTGCCAGGTTCGAGTGTCTTTCATTTTGTTACTTTGTTACTACGTATCGAACGTTATCGAACCCAAACACTCACCCGATGCACCTTTTTTGAAGAGCACTTTCAATTTGTCTTGTAGTGATCTATCTCTCGAATTCATTTTACGACGATGCCGGTATCAGTTTTGTTTTTGTTATCTTCTCAAATTTAGGGGTAGGCGTCGCGATTACCTATTAATTAGAGATTGCGAATTAAAACTCATATTTATTAAAATAGTTCTCACTACCGCTCCTGGCTTTGCTATTCTATCCAGATTCACCGTGTTTGACAGCTTCCCAACCAAAGTACTTGTACCTACAGCTGACAGGTAGATGTTCAATGCCATTTCAATGTAAAATCCTGAACGAAAATAATGGTTCGAAAATCGAGAGACTCATCTTGCTTACTAAATTAGTTTCGGTTCTAATCATTAGTCACTTGATATTTTTAAATAAAAAAATAAATTAAATTAAATATATTATAGTGTTTACTGTAATTTTTTTTAGTAGCTTTGATTAAATAATGTCTAAATAGAGCGTCACCATAAAATGGCAACAAAAATGATGTTCCATCTACGACAAAATTTCTTCCATTAAATTTATATCTCCCATATTATATTTGGGTTTATACCAGACCATTCAGAAGTAAAAATTGTAACCATCTCTTTGAATTTGATTTTAAAGTTCTTTTTATTGGACACTTTGTTGATATTTATATTTTGTCATATAAAGAATTTATTTTCCGTTTGAAAAGAATAATTAAATATCGTATTAAGACATTTTTTACATTATTTATATAAAACCAAATTTATAAAATATGATTGAAATTGAACCCTTTCCATCAAAAATCGATTTTACTTGGCTCGATTCGAACGTGATTCGAACTAAAAAGAAGGATCGAAACCAACCTTTTTTTAAGAGATAGACTAAATAAAGTCAAAGCATTTATTTCATTTAAACCTTATTTTGGTACTTTTGAAACGTCAACAAATCTATATATCTATAAGAAAGTCGTGTTAGTCGGCCCTGTTGGGCCCCATCTGTCTCATCGGTGGTCTGATGGCTTTTTGAGGCGCGCAGAAACGCCACGCGCCGCACGCTCGTGTCTGTTTCTGGTCGGACGGGGAGCCACCCGTGCTCGCCGTCCGTAGGCCCGCGAAGCTAGGTGAAGCTAGGTGCTCATTCCAAAATGTAGATTCGAATGGAGAAGAACGAGCAAGAAATTCCATTGGTTATGTTTTTTTTTTTTAAAGTATGTTCTACAATGTCTCTGATATAAAATGCAAAGACACGCTTGACGCATTATACTAATTACAAAACTTACTAACATAAAAAAATAAAAATCTTATAGCCTAACATGGTGCTCACATATTATGCATACTGACAATTCATAAAAATAGTGCTTCTATACAAGAAAAAGGAAAGAAATGCTCGATGCCATAAGGAAACTAGATTATCTACATTAGAATGAAAGTATTAAATTACCTACTATTGGAAACTGACTATATTTGAGTATTGTCCAATTGAGCCGAACCAACATTCTTATCTTCAAGATAATCTGTCAGTGTGTAGTAAGCTTGATTACATAATTCGTGCTTAATATAATTATGTTTTAAATTTACTTTCATTGAGATCTAGTATGCTATATATTTTATTATAGCATGTCTGAATTGCGGTATAGCTAACTTATTTTTGCATATAGTATTAAAATTGTGTCTATCGCTTCTTTTTTCAAACAATTGCCTATTTTTCCTTACATACATCATATTTTCATATATATATTGACAGGGCACCGTTAAAATATTTATCGTTTTAAACAATTCTCTCAGCGATTCGCAACGGCGTAAGTTATATATTGCTCGGATAGCCCGCTTTTGTATAATAAAATATTGATTCTATTTATGCAGCTCGACCCCACAACAAAATGCCGTACGACACAATGCGTGGAAATAACTAAAATAGACAACCAATTTTAACATTAAAGAGTTGATTGTACTTAATTTAGATATAATCAATATGCCTAAGAGAACATATAATCTCACCTATCTTCATTTTTGTATACTCAATGAACTACGTGAAAAATACTCAGAGTACTATATAATTTTTACAGATGGATCCAAAAGTACTGTAGGTGGAGGTGCAGCATACTATGATCCTTTGAAACCAAATCATAGCAATTATTATAAGTTAAACAAATGTTTTAACGTTATGTCATTGGAACTCATTGCAATTTCGGAAGCGTTATCTTATGCTAAAACTATTGCAAGTAACAAAATTTTAATATGCGTAGATAGCAAGAGTGCTTTGCAACATATAGCTCGATGCGCCTCTGGTTTCAGAGGTGTATCGATAGCTTATACTATTATTTCTAAATTAGACGAAATTACTCGTTCTGGAAAAAAAGTCAAGTTGCAATGGATTCCATCACATATAGGCATAAGTGGTAATGAGAGGGTGGACAGTCTAGCGAAAAAAGGAATTTCAGAAGGCAAAGATTTAAACATCAAACCTGATTATTCAGAACTTTTACCAAAATATAAAGAAAAATGTCATCAAATTTGGATAGAGTATTTTAACTTACGATCAAAAACTAAGGCTATCTGGTATAAAACGATAGTCTGTGAACCTCCTCGTATACCATGGTTTTCAAATTGTAAAATTAGTAGGAAATTGTTGGTAACAGCTTTCAGACTGAGATCCGGACATATGCCGCTTAACAACTTTGCATTTCTGATGAAAAAATGTGCCTCCCCTAACTGTGAGGAATGTCATAAGGTTGAAGATGTTGTTCATCTCTTAACGGAATGTGTCCGTTTTCAGGCTGAAAGAGATATCCTGACTAATGAATTATGTTTAATTAAAAACAATGTAGGGATATTTAATGAAATTTTAGCTGCCCCTTTATCTGATGCGGCCAAAAAGTTGTATAGTTTTGCAGGTCTACGTTTTGTTAAATAGATATTAAGAGTATTTTGTTTGTATAACTTATAAGTTTAACATGTAAGATATAAGGTATAATGGAACTGTCATGTATTTATGTACAAAAGTTCCTAATTAAATAAAGAGAAAAAAAAAAAAAAAAAAAAAACTAAAATAGACAAGCCTTGCTGTATCTACGTCCGTGAGCTGTCTAATCTGTCTAACTGCAAAAGCTCAATCTCTCCGAGAGCGCCTTTATATGCGGACCCCATTGTAGCCTATTGTATAACGTAATGCCTAAAAATACCGTCTCGTCGACAAATTCTAACTTTCGACCGTTCAAAACAATATCACAATCGTTACTAAGCACGTTTGGTAAACTAAATGTAATACATTTGGTTTTTATCTCATTCAGTGCTAGATTATTAATGGTGAACCAATTATGCACTCGAAGAATGGAGCTGTTTACGTCGTCAAGACTATTTGTACGTCGATCTATTTCAAAAATTAATGATGTATCAACTGCAAAAAGCACTATTCCTTGGTTCATTTTTAAATATAAATGGCAAATTATTTATCCTTACTATTATAAATCGGAAAGTGAGTTTGTTTGTTTGTTCCGCTTTCACGCCATAACTACTAAACCGATTGCTTTGAATTTTTGAAGATGTATAGTTAGAAGTCCGGATTAAATAATAGGGTACTTTTTATCCCGGAAAAATTTGATATTCCCTAGGGAAAACAAAAGTATTGGCATAGATGGCGCTGTGTGTATTGGTTTATGTCACATTGGCTTTTTATCCTTTTGAGACGCGAGCGAAGCCGCGGGTATAAGCTAGTATAGACTAAAAAGAGAAAGGGACCCAATATTAAACCTTGAAGAATACCCATATTCATCCCAGAGCCCTGTGAGTTCATACCGTTAAAATGAACCTTTAACTGTCTTTATTCTAAATAAGATTTCATGTGACAGAGCGCAGAATTTCTTATCCCGTACTTAGTTCAGAACTAATTTCAGCAAGTGTCTCGTAGTCAACGCAATCAAATGCTTTTGAGAGGTTACAAAAGACACCAGTAGCATCCTGTGCTTCCTCCTAAGCACCAAAAGTTTGTCGCGGAGAACCTAACGGGTAACCGGGGCTCCGGCTCGAAGTGCAGGAGAAGGAACGGGGTGGTTTTTAGTCAGTAAGAGTCTGACACTCCCTCCCGCCTCACCCAGGAGGGAGCAGTCATTCGATGATTTTCCCCCCTTAAAAAAAAAGCACCAAAAGTTTCCTTAATCAAAGTGATACCGGCGTCCGTTGTACAACGACCTTTAGTGAAACCGTATTGTTGTTGGTGAAAGTGTAGTTAGTTAGTAAAATAGTACATTAAAGCGGTAAAATATTGCGGCAATTAGTTAGGTCAATAACATAAATTGAATAATGTAATTTTTAATTAATTAGCGATGTAAGTGATCTGTTTAGTACTTTTTAACCGTCATTTATGCTTTTGGCACAATTTCATGGAGCAAGTGGCCATCTTTGCAGTTTTTTGTAGCGTTTTTGTAGCGTGTACTTTTGATCCGCTTCTTGTCAACTGACACTCCATCTGGACATTTTCCGTCTTATTACAAAAGTTCGACTTACTTACTACTGGTTTAAACCCGGACTATAAGATCTAGGTTTGTTACGGTATTAAAGCTAGTACCAGGACTAAAATTTGTTCCAATTATTAAACTAAGACTATTCGGGGATCAGCTAGTACCTACCAAAGAAAGTCCATGGTCCCACAGACAAAAAACATAAATAGTATTCGCTACGCTTTTATTACTAAATTTTTTGATTTTCTTGGACCACTCCTATACAATAGACTAAATGCAACGTTATGGATTTACCCCCATAGCATCCGTAACTGTAAGAAAATTCTAAAGGAAGCCCTTCAAGACATGTCCTATGAAGACACAGAGAAGTTATTATTAGTTCCTAAATAATACATAAAGTAAGCTCCTAATCTCTTATTTATATACTACATACCTACATACTCTTATATACATATTAAGCATAGAATTTAAGTATTACTCTATATCAGTATGCATACTTATAATTAAATATTGTCATAATTTACCCTAACTTATTAGCATTTAAGTAATAGTGATTATATAACAATGTTTACTACTATTACCTAACCTCGCCTGAAACACAGGACTTCCTAGTTCAGGCACCTTATATTGTGAACTTTATTTAGCTTTAAGCAAAACTGTACATTTCTAGACTATTATGTTTGAAAATAAATTTTATTATTTTATTTTATTTTTTATTTTTATTCTTTCATTCGTTCACTCAGGATCCACTTGAAAAACGTTCCGTTCGTCTAAATATTGTTATTACAATAACGCCTGAAATGCTTAAATAATTATGTATCAACACAAAATTATATCATAAATTGTTTTTTGTTTGTGTTACAATATAGTGAACAAGCACAACTTGTATTTTGACGAGCTTTTTATAACCAAGTTGTCATATTTTTTAACACCTCTAGCGTGAAATGGAGCGACTTATAAGAAGGCGGCAGAGCACGAAACACGAAACAAATATTGAGTCTTTTTTTATTATATAAATATTATTGTTTATTGTGACTGACTGGAAATGGAACAACAACTGTACTTAAATCGAAAGTCTTCGTCACTCAAGTCAAAGGGATATTTACACGATGGCGATGTCTGTACGATCGCCGAGACGTCTCTAACATGTCCAAATCTTCCAAATCTTTTAAATTCATAACATCAATCGGTTCAATATCCATTTTACAATTATAATAATATAGAAGATACACGTAAATATTTCTGATAGCTAACCTCAAATAACGAAGTTAAACTTGGGGTCTCGCTCGGCGGTTTAACTTTAGTACCATAGATAGTTCCGGAACTAGTGATAAACTTTGTTTTATAATAACATTTTATTTAGTTATGGTTTAAACCTAGTATTAATCCTGGTACTAAAAATAGATCGGATTTTGTAATAAGACGGTATATAATCAAAGAGGGGAATCTGGGGACTCCTTTCGACACTAGTCATTTTTTGTACGGCGCGGGGATTCGAGTCTTTTGTATATCTCAATGACATGTAGATATAGATCTATGATCAATGTGCAAAAAGTTTGGAAATGATTTTTTGCAGTTCATTAGTTAAATAATCTAAGAATCGGGAAAATACTTATACTCTTTGGGGACAACCATGACAACCATGG
Source organism: Spodoptera picta (assembly GCA_038387885.1). Taxonomy (NCBI): domain Eukaryota; kingdom Metazoa; phylum Arthropoda; class Insecta; order Lepidoptera; family Noctuidae; genus Spodoptera; species Spodoptera picta. Next base: position 57,837 of record JAZHFQ010000639.1, on the reverse strand, counting down.
GACAACCTGTATATCGTCAAAATAATGCAAAATAGATACATAACTACATATTTTCACCAAAGTTTATGAAGTTGTCACATTTTTGAAATGAATCTAAAAGTACTTATATATAAGGCGAGAGTTAGAGGAGTCCCGGTGTATTGTTGTTTCTTGTTACTGTTATATGTGTTGTACAAGCAGTTTTTTTACCCAAAGTTGAAGTACGCTGATTATGTTCCGAAACACCTACAGCAATATGTCGAGTTTAATGAAAAGTTCACGTTCCCACCTCGTGAACTGCAGAGCGCAGAGATCAGCGAGTTAGCCAGCACCATCGCACTGCTGAACTACGAGCGCACAGTGTTACACACACAAAAGTACGGCACAGTGACCAGCAAGACGAACATGCTAGTGGTACAGGTGCACCGTGACGTGGAGCGGTTGCAGTACCTGATCGTGTCGTTGGCGCAGGTTCGTGATATCGAGTCCGTTCTGCTTGTCTTCTCACACAGTTATTATGACGACAGAATCAACAAACTAGTGTCCAGCATCACGTTCTGTAGATCCATGCAGATATTTTATCCTTACTCGCTTCAGCTGTATCCGAACAAGTTCCCGGGCATAGACCCCGATGACTGTGTGAGTGCAGCCGGGAGGAGGAAACAGTTTTGTAGCAGCCGCGACGGCCGCCTCACGGAGCACAAGCATCACTGGTGGTGGAAAGTTAATTTCATCTTCAACAATCTCGACTGGTCCGATACATTCAAAGGCACTGTCGTTTTCTTACAAGAAGACGATTACGTTTTGCCAGATTTACTGCATATGCTGCGGTTTATGACGCGGTCACAGGTCTACCTTCCAGGACTCCACCTACTATCCTTTGGAAGGCCACACGCAAAAGGTTTAGATTTCGACTTACTATCAGTGTCCTCGTGGCATCCTCCCTTTGACAAAGGTCTGGCGTTTAATAAGAGCTTGTGGCAGAAGATAAGTGCAGTTTCTTCGTATTACTGCTTATATGACGATCTCAGTTGGGGCTACTCGCTGCTCAACGCTTTTAGAAAGTTCAATGAGGGACATGTGGATATGGTGGCCACTCTGATGCCACGTGTGCTGTCCACCAGCACATTCCCTAGCGGGCGCACGGCCATGCAACAAATTGCAATGTGGCTAGTTGGCGCCAGGATGTTTCCTTTGAATGTGAAGGCTGTAATGCTGTACAGTAGTACCGGCCGAGTGAACGCAGGTGTGAAGCCTCCTCCGTGGGGCAACGGAGGCTGGAGTGACTTGCGGGACCACCTGCTCTGCCTGGACCCCCTCATGTCTACAACTACTGGCAACACAAACGACATGACTGCACCCACCTTCTCGCAGACCACCACCAATGCAACTGACTACATTACTGTCGCTCAACACAAAATTAATATATAATGTGAATTTTAATTAGCCTCACCTAAGTATAGTGTTAATGAGGCCTGCGGCATACAAAGTCCTTTGGCTATCCATAAGTACCAGGGCCCGAGCCAGCTATTTCGCCGCTTCAGCCAAAACAATATTTGCCGCCTTTTGGGCATAAATAAAAAACGATATATAATATGGAATAATAATGGAATAAATTAATATGTCACTTTAATGTGCACTTGGGTTGATGTAGGTGAGGACCTTAACCCTAAATATGGGGTTTGCTTCGAATGTTGTCTGGGAGTGTCAAAAATTGGCAATTTTTTAGATTTTGTATGTGTTCTTTCCGATATCCATTTTGCAACATAGTACGTGCTCCGCTCATTTCGCCATCTTAAAAAAATGGACGAGATAAACGTTGTCTACAAAATTAAGAGAAACAAAATTTTGTATAATTTATACTTAGACAGCTTTTTATAAAAAAAATACGCCAGACCACCGCAAAGTAAGTATCAATGAGCATTTACGAGAAAAAATAATTTCCATACCACGTGGAAGTAGCAAAAGCGGCGCATTTTTTTATAGTGCAGCCTTCACGTGTTGTTGCGAACATTTTTGAAACTTGGCATAGTTAATCTCCTGCCCATATCTGATGATCCAGAAGTCACGATTTCATCTTGGGCACCCATTGATATATCATAGACATTATTTTTAAACGAAAATGCTTGTAATGAATCAGCAAAATCGCATCGCAAATTGTGAGACTCATACCAAAACAGGGTAGGAAGGGTAGGAAATTACGCCAAGTTTCGAAATCACCTGAGCGTTGGGTCGTATCATATCTACTAGCGGAGCAGGCGCGCAACGAGTTCGTTACGGACACACAACGAACACGCCGCGCACGCAGCGAATTTTATTTATTTATTTCAATTAAATAGTATAACATTATACCTACTCATAAAACCAGAGCGTTATACATTTCAAATAATTAAAGAAAGAAAAAAAAAACAGAACAGTCCTTAAATAAAACAAAGAAAAAGAAAACCCTACAGACTATGACAGGTTTTAAAACCAATAAGCAAAATATACAATATAAAATAAATAAGACATATACAACACAACATAAAATAAAATACAGTTATGCATTCATACACTCGCACAACTTCATGCATTCTTTACACACAGTTCTCCCGCTTGATGCAAACTGTGGCGATGATGCCAGAAGATCATTTATCAGTGTGAGGGCACGAACAAGTGGCGAATGAGCGTGTCAAGCGTGTGATATAGTGCGGGTGCTAGGCACGGCCAGTAAGCAGTGGCTGCGCTGCGGGGCCTTAGTTTGTACCTAGGTACATCAGGAATGCGAATATGTTGCACAACGGGATGGCCGCGCGCACAAAGTAATCTATTGTGTTACTACGAGTGTGTACGGCAGTACAGTCGCGGCGCTTTAGCGATGCATTCGCTGCACTTTCCAAACCGCTAGAATGATACGGCCTTTGGCCTAATAAGGACCTACACTAAAAAATGCACCGCGTGCTCTACCTCAGCGTGATGTGGAATTTAATTTTCCTGTATAAATGCACATTAACAGTTGCAGTGCTCTGGCGCTAAAACTAGGTACTTATTTTACAAAAAGCTGCCTAGATATAACTTACTGTACAAAATAGTGAGTACGTAGGTACTTACTGTAATTTTGTACTTAGTCAACGTTTTTCTCGTAAAATGCATAGGAAAAGTAAATAACTGTTAGTGGCCATTTTTCCCATTTTGCCCATAAGGGCGCGAACGGCTCATGTACGATTATCCAATTGCAAAATGGAAATCGGAATGATCACATGAAATTCTAGAAATTTTTTTATGGCATAAGCCGGTAAACGACCAGACGGATTACCTGATGGAAAGCAGTCGGCGTCGCCCATGGACACCTGGAACACCAGAAGCGTTACAAGTGCGTTACCGGCCATTTGGGGATCAGGAGTTTGAGGATCGTCGGGGATTCAGGGATTGGGGGAGATTGGGGAAGGGTAGGGTAATTTGGCCTCCGGTAACCTCACTCACACGACGAAACACAACGCAAGCGTTGCTTCACGTCGCTTTTCTGTGAGGCCGTGAAAATTTACAATTTTCAACATTCCTTGAAAACATTCCTGGCAAAACTACGTAATTACTGCAGTAATACTAATAGTAGGTAATATATTGTTTTAACAACTTTGGTGTAGTTTTTTTTAACCATCTTTCTTTCCGTTACTTTTATTTTATTTCAAGTGAGAGTTTATTTTCCGTTAACGCGATCGAAACATTATCGTGTTTAGCTCGCCATTTGGTTGGTTGAGTGGAACAGTCCAGTTGTAGCGCCGAACGTCATACTCATAAACTTGTCGATTGAGTTAACGTAACACAAACTTGCATTAGACCCTCAGAACCAGACGCACATTCAGTCGATAGTAGACTTTCCTACAGTGAAACCAAATTGATTGCTGTGGAATTTTGGTCCACCTAACAGTAAACGGGGAACTATAAGTAGCTCACGCTGTTTCCCTAAAGATGGTAAAAGGGGGTTTGTTTCCATACTTGGGGATTAAGTATGCGGATGAATGCACGTCGCAATACACGAGGAAAGACACCTACCCCGATACAACGGTTGAATAGTTTTTTTTTTTTAAGTGGTGAAAATCATCGAATGACTGCTCCCGCCTGGGTGAGGCGGGAGGGAGTGTCAGACTCTTACTGACTAAAAACCACACCGTTCCTTCTCCTGCACGTCGAGTCGGAGCCCCGGTTACCCGTTAGGTTCTCCGCGACTCCGAATCGGCATCGGCCGTATTGGGCCCCATCTGTGGTGGTCTGATGGCTCTTTGAGGCGCGCGCGGAACGCGACGCGCCGTACGCTCGGGTCTGTTTCTGGTCGGACGGGGAGCCACCCATGCTCGCCGTCCGCAGGCCCACGCTTACGGTGGCCGGAGATCGTCCCGCGATCCCCGACGCCCGGTGTGTCCTTCGCGATGGCTGGGTTGCGAGGAGGCAGCGCTTCGCTGCCTCACGCGTCTCGCCTCCTCCTTAGCTAGCATGATTGCTTCGCAAAAGGAGGAGACGGCATCCCAGTCTCCCTCGCTCTGCATCATGGCCTGCACTAGGCCCGGACGCGAGAGGTCGCCATCGCCGATCACTTCCCTGAGGGCACGGCGGTGCTCAGCCCACGCAGGGCATTCTCCCACCGTGTGTTCCACCGTGTCCTCAGGGCGGTCCTCGCAGTGATGACACCCGGGCGTTTCCACCCGTCCTATTAGACACAGGTACCTCCCGAAACTTCCATATCCGGTGAGGACCTGCGTCAGGCGGTAGGTGAGGACGCCGTAGCGTCTCTCAAGCCACTCCTCAAAGAGGGGTCTTACCGCTGCAATGGCAGCGAACCCAGCCCTAGGTTGCGACAGTCGTTGCTGCCATTCCGCCATGAGATCGCGCCGGAGCTCATCCCGCCACGCACTTATCTGGCGCGGCAGCGGAGTTTCGCCTCGGCGACGTGCCTCCGCGCGCATGCTATACACGCGCGCGAGCACCTTCGCCTCCAGATCCCACGGCGGTAACCCGGCAAGGAGGTTCGCCGACTCCCCGGAGATCGTGCGGTATCCGCGGATCATTCGGATCGCCATGACCCTCTATGCCATAAGCAGCGTCCGAGCGGGACGCCGCAACAGGTTCGGCGCCCACACATGAGCACCGTAGAGGGCCATGGACCGCACGACCCCGGTGTATAACCTCCGGCAGGAGGCGTTTGGCCCCCCGAGGTTGGGGAGGATGCGCTTAAACTCCGCCCCCGCCCTCTCCAACTTTGGAGCCAAACGTCGGAAATGCTCAATGAAGTTCCACCGACTGTCGAGGACGAGTCCTAGGTACTTCATCGTCGTCTCGACGCCGATGGTAACTCCTCCCGCCGTTATTTGGGACCCACCCGGAGGTGGCGCGTTCCCGCGGCCATGAAAACACATGGCCTCGGACTTGTGGAGCGCCACCTCGAGTCCCAACTGCCGGATTCTCTCAACGACTGTCGCAACCGCTGTCGCCATTAAGTCGGCCGCCGCCTGGTGCGACCTCCCGTGCGCTAGCACCAGCGTGTCGTCGGCGTAGCATATTGTGCTAACGCCGTTCGGGAGGTCGGTGCGCAGCACCCAGTCATAACCGATGTTCCACAGGAGCGGCCCCAGGACCGAACCCTGTGGAACACCGCGTGACATATCTCGCCGGTTCCACTCGCCCTTGTGACCGGGGTAGCTGACGGACATGTCCGTCAGGTAGGCCTTGATTACACGACGGAGGTAGGTAGGCACCCGATGATATCGGAGTGCCTCCAAGATGCAGCTCCAGGGCAGGGAGTTGAAGGTGTTGGCGATGTCCAGAGACACCGCCACTACGACCTTACCTCTGGACACTGCAGTCCCCGTCGTGAGGTCCCTAACGCGCATGATGGCGTCCACCGTGGAGCGCCCTCTGCGGAAGCCGAACTGGCCGTCCGACAGGTCCGGCCCAATGTCCGTCAGGTGCGAGACGAGGCGCTTCGAAACTATTCTTTCAAAGACTTTCCCCACCTCGTCGAGCAGCACTACGGGCCGGTATGCGGACGGAGAGTCCGCAGGACGCCCCGTCTTCCGCACGAGGTTGAATACAGTTAGGATCGCAACAGCCACAGATTTACACGCTTCTATTATCATTTTATTTGAGACCTTGTCTTCACCAGATGATTTATTCAAAGACTAAGTTTTAAAGTTCTCCCACCAGGAGTCAATGGCAAAAAAAAAATTCTTTATTAGATGTTTAGACAGCTACCACTAATCGACCCACCATGGGTACCACCACAGCTGACGCTCATGAAGCTTCATGACACAACTATAATAGAAGCATCCCACAAATTATCGACTGAGAGAAAATGGCGCGAAATTTGAAGTTAGGAATTGTGACAAAAATATGAATAATTTGAATAATAAAAACCAAAGTAAAAATTATTTGACTCCAGCTCCTTTCAACGCTCAGACTGAGATTTCCATATATGAGCGCATAGACAATTTCGTTTGTAATGTCATTCTAGTTAATATTTTCCATAAATCATCGACTGCCGCCAGAAAAAAGGCACCAATTTTAGTCAATGCCCTGGAAAGATTTTCAACGGGTTAAAACCTTGATAGATACATAACATTAAAGCTGTTTACAATTTTACTATCGATTATACCTGTAACCATTACTATGATATATTTTATTATGGGTATAGGCGAGTGTGGGTTATTTGTATATGTAGTAAAATGCAATAATTTTGTATATTTTTTTTATTTTATAAATCTAGTCACATTACTTCACTTCCTTAACCTGGAGACCTGCAACAAACAAATTTGTGTATTCAACAAAACAACAGCATACTAGACTGCTTTACTTTCCTGTGTACATATTTATATTATAAAATAGTTTGAGGACGCAAGTTTAGGTAGAAATTATGTTAAGTTAGCTTTAAGGTTGCATTCTGGGCATTATCCATCAACAAAATTTGCTTTTCTTATGCGGAAAATTGCATCATCTAATCGCGAATTATGCAATAAAGTAGAAGACATGCAACATTTGCTGATGGAATGTGCTAGGAACATTAATGAAAGGGAAACATTAATTATAAAATATAAGATGAATAAATAATATGTTGGACTAGTTCAAAACATTTTAGCATATACTAACTAAAATGAAGATTGCAAAAGGGTCATGTGAACTGGGTGACATAAATTTTCCACAATCTAGACCTTGATAATGATTCCCTTTCATGTACATAGAGTATATATATACTCATATGTTATTAAATTTGATAAGGTATGATGGGATTGACATATCCATATGGACAAAAACCCTTTACAAACAATAAAGGAGAAAAAAATGTAAAATATTAAATTATAATGAAAAGAGGTAATATTTTCTTGTTTGATGTATAACCCCGGTGCCTTCACATACATATGTACCCTAATCTAACTGGGAAAAAGCTTGGAAGTAATTTTGGGCTGAGCAATTTGCAGTGGCGTGCAGTCCATATAGACGAAAAGGCTTTGCCTACCTATAAAATATCGTGAATATATAACATACATAAAATGTACAAACGCGTTTATTAGAATTCAATAATATAATAAAAGTTTGTAAAAAAACGGCTAACATAAATACGCGTCTTTGTAAAACAATGAATGCGCCCCGCACGCACCACGCATGCGCTGCTATTCCTTAAATCTTGGCTGCTAGTTGTGACGTCACGAAAGTAATGTACCAAAAGTATGCACCGCGCATGCGTGAAGTTCACGACCATGGTCACGCTACAGAATAACCATTCATAATTATGTTACACGATTCCTTTTGCTTGACAAAATGTTTGCAACTAAAAAATTAGAGGACCGTTTGTTCATCACTTGGAAAACGATCGTATTTTATTAAGAATTCTAAAGCAATAAAACAGCAACAAGTTATTGTATTTTTAAAAACAATTAAATCATAAAAGGATTTAAATTGATAAAATCTGTATATCGTAAAGTACTGATGAATGGAGTACACCAGTGCCATCTATTGAATTTTTTGTTGAAACTTCTGAACTCGTTCGATATAATGCGAATGTATTTTTATAATTGCGTATTTAACAAATATGTTTTAAGTGTTTTAATTAAAGCTTAAATTTTTTACGCTTTGTCGGTTTATAGAAATTTTAAACGAGGAGTTGTCTTTATTATTATAAAAGTTAAAAGGAAGTTATTGAAACTTCAAGATGGCGCCATTTACAACGTTTCAAATTATATGAATGAATGTTTTTTAGTATGAAATATTGGTTTAAGACGATGATGCAATTTCATTTGACTTACTAAATTAACCTTTGTTTTTTTGAAATTAAACGCTGCATTACCTTAATTTTTAAGCTACATTTTTTTTATAATAAACACTCAATTGACTATTGGTAATGACTTCAATTCATTTCTAATGTTTTCGGCCATATTGTTTTCATGTGATGTGCGACCGCTTTGTTTATGTTTTCGTTTAAATTATTAGGAAATAGTTTTAAACATAAAGTTGCATAAATGTGTAGTAGTAGTTAAATATATGTGTAGGTTTTTCAAATAGTGTATTTGTTTATCAGTTTCTAGTACAAGTACCTATATTATTCGATTGTGAAGTTTGTGTGAATAATAGGCAATTTTATGTGTTTGTTGAAAGTAAAAACAGTAAGATTTCGCAAGAAAATGTCCTTTATAGGACTAGATTCAGGTAATGACCATAGGCAGAGGTGTACTCGAGTTACGAGAATTGACCCAAGTAAAAGGTAGGTAATGTAAATATGTACTTACTATAATGGATCTGTTATTTGATTTCTTGTTTATTGTTTGATAATTCTTAAAAATATCAACTTAGACTTCGGGTTGTACTGATTCACATATTAATTCTTATTAATAATTATGTAATGTAATAATAACAAATGTACCGCATAGACTCAGGTCGGCCACAGCCGGCCGCGCTTGTTATTGTTTTGTTTGTTGACATAATGTAGGTACCTACGCTCTTAAATTCGTAATATATTATGATTTTGAACAGATTGATTAAACTTAACAATTCCATAATGAAATTTGGTTCATCAAATTTATGCTTCATTATTAAAATAAATAATAGATCCTTCATTATTTGTAAGTTTTGTTGACTTAATCAATAGCTGATGAAGTACTTCGCAAAAAATACGCGAGATGTCAGTGTATGTAATTTGGCGAAAGAATACACCACAATATTCTTGAACGCATTTTTCAAAATGTATTATGTATGTACATGTACCTGTCTTGTGTGAGTATGATTGTATGACCGGCGGGGGGGGGGTTACGATATTTAGTTGCCTACCCTGTCTCGAACACCGTTGAATATTAGCTATTATATATTACTAAAATTAAATTCCCAATATTTTGAAAAGTAATTAATAGATCATATTAAATAAGTGTGTTTGGGAATAATGTAGATATCTCTTTGCTGAACTAAATTCCATATATAAAAAAAGTTTGGTGTAAAGATTGCTAGTAAATCACTTTTTTTAATTGTAACTCAGGGAAAATTTTCAGTGCCATGTTTCTATTATACAATGTATTGTAATAATATTATTATAAGCAATACTGTATTTGTAGTTTGTACCTAATAAAAATAAGAAGTATCTAACTAGAAGTTTGAGTAAATGTATTTATTTAACATAATGAACAAACACAACATTTGTATACTTACAAATGTTGTGTTTGTTCTACAATTGAAGCTTGTGTGAAAGTAATTGGTGCGGAGAGTAAACAACGATTTTGTATTTTTTTCAATGTTTCCCCACACTTACATTGTCCACTGCATCGTCGACAAATTGTTGTTTCGGCTCTGGGTGTCATGTGTATATGAGATTGTATGTCTGTAAACATAGCCACTACACAGAAGAAAAGTGGGGCAACACAAAAACATGGCTGGCACTGACAAAGTTATCCATCAAATAAAGAAAGACTCAATGCGACAGATTGAATATAGTGCAACATAAGTACCTGGTGGTAAGCTCTGCTTCAGTTTCTCTGCCTTCTCTTTGTCTGTGATAACCAGTGTGTACAGAAACCGTGAGCACCGCACCTTGAACTTGACATTCTCTGGGTTTTTCTTTATCTTGACAGCTGTAACATAAGCACAATAAAAGATTATTTAAAAATTTTACTAAATTATTACAAATACCAAACTCCTATGCAGTTTACATGATACCTTTACAAACTAATATAATTATTTTGCTCTCCACTAACTACAATATAGACCTTATTTCATTCAATGTTTAGAGACTACTTTTGGATGAACAAATCTAGTTTTAAATAAATCTAATAATTTTAATAGCTCTATGTTTTATATTGTTATCTAATAAATTTATATTAAAATCGCAACATACAAGTACAGATTTATTGCCAGAACAAACCTTCCTCAGAACATCCTCCATGACAGAATCAAAGAATGCAAGATTCTGGTAAGTAGATGGTTTGTATACACAAACTACAACAGGCTTACCTAGCTGCACAGGAAAACTATTCCTATTTTTTAATTTAATACTGTTATTGAACTAACCATTTATTTAAGACATCAAAGCTCCACTTTGTTAGTAACAATATCAAAAATATGATATATCTTTACAAATATGTTAGTAAGTGTTATTACCTAATATTAAAGATCCCCTGAGTAACGTCTTTCTACTAAAATTACTAATTACATTGTCATTTTCGAAGTTCAAAGATATTAATTGGTCCTCATCCAATGTTCTATCTAAAAATTATGTAGTCAGTCAGTTTTCCAAAAACATTTCTACTTCAAGCAATTGACAGGAGCAGCCCTGAGTAGTGGAATGAATGGAAATAATTTTAGATGGTGCTGCCCTTCAACATTCAATGGGAATTGGTTGTAGCATGTTGTACAGCCTAGTCCTTCAATAAAGACTATCCAATGCTAAAAGAATAATATATCAATGAAACCAGTAGTTCCTGAGATTACTCTTCGGCTCTATATAACAAGTATACCAAACAGACTGAATCACTCACATTTAGCATCTTTCCTGCGTGCCTTCAGAAGGAAGTCCTTGATGTCTTTAATTTCACGTGGCTGTAACAAAAACAACACAAAATCAATTTAAGAGCTACCAGTGCTACTGCTACTCAAGCTGGTTTACCAAGCTGAACCAGCTGGTGTTAGACAAATTATTATGTCCATACATTTAAGGTCACACTTAACTATGTTTCTACCATGTCTTTATCAAGTACTCTAAATATTTGATATTCATTCAGACATTCATTCATTAAGCAATTGAACATTTTATTTTCTATTTTCTAAGAATATTTTATATTAACCCATTTGGGACCAAATGCAAACTATACATAATTTAATAAAAAAAACTTTATTAACTCAATGATATGACGCCTACAAACTAATATCAGCAAAAAAAATTAAAAAATATATTTAGAAGTATTAAAAAAAATGCCGTCCTTGATTGGGGACAATGGGCACATGTGTAGTAGAAGTAGTAGACTTTTCGAAGTAGTAACTGTTTTCGACACATAAGGTTCTAACGCATTATTTGCATTGATATCACAGTTTTTTTATGACGAACTGCGTGTCGTAACAGATATTAACTAAATCTCTGCGGAAAATGTCTAAATCAATTTGATGTGACGCGCCTGTATTTTTTTGAGGGTAAAAATCATGCATTGCGTTTTCCACTCTTACTGGCTAAAAACCAACAGTTCCTAATTATGCTTCAAGCCGAAGCCCCGGTGACCCACTAGGTTATTCATAGTGGTCGGGCATCTGTTCCGCTGAGCCATCTCGATCTAAGGCGGTCTGATCTGCACTTTGAAGCACGCGCGTAACGCCACGCACCTTACAGGTACAGGTCTGGTTCTGGGCGGCGATCTGTTCTTGCTACTATGACTGTTTCGCAGAAAGAGATGTTTTCCAGTTTCCCTCGCTCCGCACTACAGCCAGAACCTAAGCTGGACGTGGAAGATTATCGTCGTCGATCACTTCCCTGAAGACACGGCGGTGGTCAACGTATTCAGGGCATAATGCTACTCTATCCTCTGGGTGGACTTCGCTGTGACGACACCAGAATACAGCTGGAGGAAATGCCCCCACTGCTGAATTCTGATATCGGATGCGACGCCTGGTACTGTAGGTGGACATTTGCATCTTCGGTCTTGATGCCCATCAGATTTTAGAATATGAACGCGTAAAGATATGGCGGAATTGGTGATGCTCTTCGTGAATTAGCGTCTGTTGTCACCAAGTATTAGCTATAACTAAGTTTAGCCTATATGTGACCTTTATAAATTGGAAAACAAAATACAAATCAGGTATAAATGTTTTAAAAATATACTACAGATGTGCCCATTGTCCCCATACAGGGACACCATAACTTTTTCTAACTTTCCCCTAAGCGGAATTGAAAGTATAAGGATATTCTTCAATATTGTTTTAATTGACACTATAACCAAGCAATAATCACAAAAAAGTTTTATAAATCTTCATAATAACGTACTACAAAACGCCTCTGCTTTCGATAATAATTCCCATTTCACTTCCTCTTGATAAAATTGACAATATGACCCCTTTTTTGTAGCAATTTGTTAAAAGTTCTAATAATTTTAGGAAAGTACACTACTCCTCATTATAAATACCCATGAAATGTGAAGATAGCTAAAATAATTAATAACCAGCGGGTAAAAGAAAACCTGTCCCCATATGGGGACGGCAGATCCAAATGGGTTAAACTATATTGTAGGTATTAAAGGAGACCAGCAAACTTCCAAAGTAAATCAAGACACCACTAATAAATTTCGTATTCTTTCTTCAAAATCCCAGATAAATAAATTCAATATACTCGAAGTTTTACCTCATTTTAAATTCACTAAACCTCAAATCAGTCATAAGAAAAGGAACAAATGTTAGGAGGGTCTCTTGACTACTAACTGAAATATTTGGTTGAATATGGTCTTTGAAACCCACAGTATTTCATTTTCGTCTGTCATGGCTAGCATTTGCCAATTTCCTTTCAAGAATTTATATATAAACATATTTCATTTACTTCCAGGAACATGATTAAACTGTCAAACACCAAGCGGTCACCGGTGACCGCAACCTATTGTTCTATAATTGTGTCTACAAAACCGGTACTCGACGAGTTAAACACATTTAGTTTTCATGACAAATGACAAAGTGAATGCTCGTTTTGAAGGATATTTTTTATATACAACGGCTTGTCAGCTTGAAATATAGCTGTGAAACCAGATGACAAGATACCTTCGTTTCATAATAGTTAACATCATGAGATACGCTTGTTTACATTATAAATTAACATCATTTGTTATGAGCCTCGTGAGGAAGACATTCAATGATGAACAGAGGCGGTCAAAGGCTTCCCGGAGGGAAGATCAATGGGTCATCCTTCACTGGCTAGTCCTCTACTACAGAATGGATGCGATTACCAATTTATTATACATTTACATTAGTCTATCATTAATACGATATGACGGATATTCTGCGATATGCTATATAAATAATAAATAAATAAGTAGGATAGACGTTTTTTCATATAACTCACTGTTTACTTACCATGATGAAGACAACGTTCCTTGTAGAACTGAAAAATGATATAAAAGTAATAAATAACGTAAAATATCACTTGTAAGTAATGTAAAACTAACGTATGTGTCCTAGTAATTCAAAAGTATTTAGAAAATCTAACTACTTAAGATGATTAATTCGGATTTTACATAAATTTCCCAAAATTACAAACTCAACTTACCTGTCAAACAACTAAAAGAACAAACTAATGACAGATCACAGAACTTCGACTTTGACTTTTGAACAGACGTCAGATTTGACAGTGAATATTGACATTGACAATTTATTACTGACGGTGTTAGTCATTAACCCATGAACCTGTGAATATTCCGGCTAAACATGTTTTATACAAATGTGTAGAGAACATACCATGGAAATATGAATCGAAAAGATAAACTATACTCTGTTCTCGTCTCCATCAATTGGCGTAATATAGAAAGAGATACATAGATTTTAGTAGTTACTTGAAATCAGTGCTTGACACAGACATACAAGAAGAAGCAGACAAAGCTTAAGCTTTTTAAACTTTTGCTATCAGAGAGTTACTGTAGTATTAAGGACTATTTATAAGATAAGTCGAAAGAATCTAGATAGTGTAATTTCAATAATAAATTTGCACGCGATAATAGCAGGATACGCATACGCAACGTAATTAGGCAAATAAACATTTTTGATTTGATCTATTTGAAGCATTAGCTAAAATTTGTGATGCAAGAAAACACATTTATTTATTACTTTTATTTATTTATTAGGTTAACCTATAGTTATTTACACTCATACATTCATTATATCATTACAAATAATAATTTGGTAAGTGTAACAAAGTAACAACTACTTCCTGGTTAACACAGCATGCACATAAAACGGTTAGAATATGTTACATAAAAAATATAACATTCCAACAAGATCAAGCAACATAATATAAAAGTTGCGATCAGTTAATTAAATAAAATATGGAATTAACTTAAATTAAATTAGAAATTCAATAGAGTCGAACTATATACTATGTGTAGGAGTCATAGAGAGCCGAAACAGATTCGTGTCTGAAATCGAGACCTCTTTAGGGAGAATCTCTGATTGGGGTGGACTTAATTTGGTCCAGTTTAACCCCACTATGACACAGGTCCGCGTGTTTACCACTAAGAAACTGTCGTTGGTCGTCTCTCCTCAGTTTCAAAGCACCCCCCTAATAGCCTCAGCCGGAATTGGAATACTTGGTGTCCGCATTTCGAGCGACGTCCAGTTTTGCGGTCATCTAGAGGATATGGCCAAATTGGCCTCGAGGAAGCTTGGTGTGCTCAATAGATTGAGGCAGTATTTCACCCTGGCCCACAGCCTGCTTCTATATAAGGCACAGGTGCGGCCCCACATGGCATCTTTTCACCATCGACCCTCACGACAGCATATGCATCCCCATCATATACATGGTTGGCAGGCCACAAATGTGCGCTTCTCACGTAGCTTCCTGCCTCGCACAGCAAAACTGTGGAATGTTCTGTCGTCGGCGGTATTTCCGAACCGATACGACCTTCAAACCTTTAAGAAAAGAGCGTATTCCTTTTTAAAAAGCCGGCAACGCACCTGTGACTCCTCTGGTATCCATGGGCGGCACTAATTGCTTACCATCAGGTGATCCGTCTGCTCGTTGGCCCCCTATTCTATAAAAAAAGGAGTACAACCAAGATAATCGTACCTAAAGTAATTAGGCACCTGTTGACTAAAACAATTGAACACTTGATAAAGAATACTTGTGATAATTTTTGTTGTAATAAAATTATTAATATAAAGTTGTAAAACTTCACAGCCCATTCAAAAGCACTGGGTACACAGGGAAAATACAACTGGATAGAAGAAACCATCAAAACCATAACACACTCTAGTGCAAACACTAAAGCGAGAAGCGAGAAGAAAAAGATCGAAAAAATATTGGACGAACATCAACCTATAGAACAGGCCGGTTTTCGTAGCGGTTATTCGGTGATTGACCACATTCACGTAGTGCGCCAAATTTTAGAAAAGTACAATGAATACCAGCTCATATACTACATTGCATTCATCGATTACAGCAAAGCGTTCGACTCTCTGATACATGACAAGATATGGAAAGCATTGATTGAACAGGGCATCCAACAAAAATACATTCGACTGATAAAGAACGTCTATAAATGCAGCACGGCGCAAATCCAACTAGAAAAAAAAGGGATTCCATTTAGAGTAGAGAGAGGCGTTAGACAAGGAGACCCCCTATCTCCTAAATTATTCTCAGCGGTACTGGAGTCTATGTTCAGGGAATTAGATTGGGAGCATCTTGGGATTAATGTAGACGGAGCCCCGTTAACACACTTAAGATTCTCAGATGATATAGTGCTATTTGGTAAGACATCAGAAGAGTTAAATAAAATGATAAACGATCTGGCAATGGAAAGTGAAAGGGTAGGGTTAAAGCTTAACCCAGATAAAACTCGAGTAATGACAAACGGAAACAAAGACAAAATACAGCTAGGAAATACAGACATTACTTACACCGACGAATATACTTATTTGGGACAGATCATAACTCCAAAAGAATTGATGGGCAAAGAAATAGAAAGAAGAATCACAAGTGGATGGAAGAGGTACTGGAGGCTATGAAGAATGAAGACCTTTCAATAAAATTAAAAAGCAAACTGTTTAACGCCTGCGTATTGCCTATCCTCATCTATGGTAGCCAATCATGGGCCCTAACTCAAGATCTGTCAAATAAACTTGCAAGCTGCCAATACGCAATGGAGAGGAGCATGATAAACGTTAAAAAAAGGAATAGAAAAAGGAAAACAGACATATGATACAAAACAAAAACAACAGATGTAACATTAAAAATAAAAAGACTGAAATGGAGATGGGCAGGGCATATGATCAGAGGGTAAGAGAAGTGGAGCAAAATCGTAACCAGTTGGTACCCCAGGGAAGGAACCAGGAAAAGGGGTAGACCTCTTAAAAGATGGGATGATGACCTCAGGCAGATGGCAGGAGTTACATGGCACAGAGTAGCTCAAGAACGAAATGAATGGAAAAGGTTGGAGGAGGCCTTTGCCGACCGACAAACAGATCTCCAAAATAAGTAATAGGTATTTTATGGATACTAGACCTAAGTAATGCAAATCCTAGGCAATATTAAATTATGTAACAGTTATTAGTTGGATCTGAATAAAGGGCTATTTTATTTATTTTTATTATTGTAAAACACTATGTGTATGTGTTTACCATTCACGGCAAGATAGGTTCCCGGTCATTTGGGAGGCATACGAGAGGCCGAAGACAACTGCGCAGAGGCCCTAGAAAACTTTAATTCAAATGTGATGGACACACAAACCGGTGACTATACCTGTATGCACTATGGAAATGCACCCAAGAGAAGTCCCCAGTTAGTGTAGAGTTATTGTGAATAATGGAAAAAAGAAAGGTAGGGATATGAATGGGTTGCTGTGGACTGGTAAATTGGGAACTATGGATGACTATGACACCTGCTGAAACAATGTAAGTATTCCAAGTAAAAATGGCAGACGGAGACTCGCCAACTCACCGACCGGGCCCCGGGAATGGTTGCTAGATATAGCTACAGAGGGACAACGGAAATGTGAGAGGCTGAAGGGTTAAGAAACTACCACCGCTTTCTACCCAGGTCATCTGCTCCAGCCGATGCCTCCTGCATCGCTGGCCCACCCGGGAATTAGGAATAGTTTCTTACTCTTCGAGCAGGGTTACTGTTTTCGCGACTCCGGACTTTTGGACGACCAAAAAAAGTAAGCCAGACTTTGGTGGAGACCTGTTCCTCGTCATTTACTCCAGCCAGCCAATTAAGGCAAGCCTGAGAATAAGAAACGGTGACTTCTCCCTGGAGCACTCGGGATGATGGTAGCCTCACGGTGCCCTGCGGGTCTAGTATTATTATTAGACAATTATTATTATTTTAAGCGGAGCAAAATATAGTAATTAATTTACGAAAATTCCCAAGGCTGTCGTGGTGTATATCAATCGCGTCACTGCCACTATTTATGATTTTCACTAATCTGGTAATGGTTGAGTTTGCACCAAAAATTGTTATGCGTAGTGGAGGACAAAGGAGTGATATGTGTGTATCACGTGGGAATCTAGAAGGCGCACGGAATCCAAATAAGCCAAGCACTATGGGGCAAT
Source organism: Spodoptera picta (assembly GCA_038387885.1). Lineage (NCBI taxonomy): Eukaryota > Metazoa > Arthropoda > Insecta > Lepidoptera > Noctuidae > Spodoptera > Spodoptera picta. The sequence continues at coordinate 40,122 of JAZHFQ010000639.1, read as the reverse complement.
TAGTCTTATTGAATATTAATTTATACACAAAAATAGTATCTGTAACTTTCACTCTGGTTGATAGCGGGTATTATATGAGGGAAGGCATTTAGCTGCCACACCACTGACCACTCCTTAGACAAATTCGAGAGAGAAGTGTCAGACTCTTCCTAACTAAAAACCATCCCGTTCCTACTCCTGCACTTCGAGCTGGAACCCCGGTAATCTTTTACGTTCTCCGCTGCTCCATATCGGCATCAACCCTTCTAAATCCTTTGTAAATTCTACAAGTACTTGAGCTGTTATGAATGAAAAATTTAGTTGATTTTATTTGTTTATTTTTTTTTCATTGTATTCTAAGTAAACTCATGGGCAAATGTGATAGTTGACAAAGCTTCATTATAAACGATTATACACCATCAAAACGTTGAATTATTTCAAAAAATCGTTAATTCGTGGTAATATAAAATAACGTAAATAAAAACTGACCGATGAAAGGTTATTCCAGGTATTTTCTTAGAGCTTTTTGTCACTTCGATATATAGTGCATTCCAACATTTTATTTTAAATTTTTTATACGTCTAATGGTTATTTTGTTATAAAACGAGATTGATACAGTTGTACGTATAAGCTTATCAAAATGGCGGCACGGAAAAACTGGCTTCATATCAAAATTTGTCTATGAATGGAGAAGTGTGGCTACAGGTAAAAGAACGAGACGCTATTATTAGGTTGGCGCTTGACAGAACAAGGACAAATAATGATGGATATCATTTATATGTATCGATCGTATACTAGGAATTAATGTTTGGTCTGCTATGTATTGTAAATCTGTGGCAACATTATGAGAATTACCTAAAAATTGCGGGTTACTCATATAAATATAGTTACAGACTAAGTAGGCTGTGCACCATCGCCACGACCGCGCACACTGCTCATGAGGAAGAACCCCTCTGTGGTTCGAAACTAGTAGAGGTTTTCTCAGTATATTCACGTGAGTAACCCGCGATTTTTAGTTAATTTAGTATGTCTCACGATAGTTATTATAAAATTATGAGAATTAATTAGCCACGTAAATTTCGCCACTGTGCCTGGTCGGTTAGACTCGTTCGTCGGCGACTACGTAGATGTTTAAGTTGTGCGCCTGTATTCGAGTTACCACGTTACCTAATGAAAATGACTGATGCCGTTCCTGTCCATATACATTATACTCTTTGCTGTGCAGTGTAACTCTATAGGAGCCAAGTGCCACAGTGGTTATTTCAAGAGACTGTGACCGCCTTTTTTTCAACGTCCTTGGTCTTTAATATATGTACCTATATGTAATATAATTTATTTAAATAATTTTTTTCAGTTTAGGTAACCAACAGATATATTATAAAGAATAACCATTTACAATAGGTAGGCTATATAAAGCCAAACATTTAATAATAATAATATTCATTATTTTAAATGCAATGTACCTACCTAACTTATGGAACAATTCTTCATGATGGAGTTATGGAGTCATTTTAAGAATTCCCACTTACATTTTGCACTTACCCACTAATATATTATATACCTTAAGTACTTACCTATATTCCGAACAAATAAATATGTAAAAAAATGTTAACCAAAATGTAATTTATAGTAAGCTGATGACACCCCTAAAATTTGCAACGCCTGAAAAAGGCCGTTAAGCTGTGCCTGTTATTTCATAAGACCTGTATGTATTACCATAACATGCAAATAAAGAGTTTGAGTTTGAGTTATACAAATCTTTAATTGTGATAATGCTTTATTGGCCCTAATAATCAAGATTTTTGAAGAACGCCTGGTAATGGCTGACCCGGTTGGTTGGATACTCTAAGTTACATCATCCCCTATACTTAATATACTCTTTGGTTACATCCGTTTGATCCATGTTTGATCGCCAGTTCGCCACAGAGCACCCACAGAGCTATGTGCGATAAGGCATGACATTCAATTTCGTCTCTGACTTTAGTTTATGGTATATTTATAGACCCAGAGCCTTGGGAGTAATAAATTTTTATACTGTGCATATGATATTTCATGTCTTTTCTGTGGTTCTTCTATCTGTCTGTCTGTCTGTCGTCTGACGAAAGAAAACGAAATGAACGACAGGCTCCCTTCAGTTGTTGTACCTATATAGCATTGTTTACGAGCAACACGATTGTTTGTCGGGTTCGAACGAAATGTATAAAAGGTCGGGGTTGATGAGCTGCTGGCTTTACCGGGGGAATCAGTTTAGGAACGAGTGCGGCCACTAGCCGGGGATATGTCGGACCGTGGGGGAGTGCGGTCCAGTGCTCGGCTCAGCGGTGAGAGTACAGCGGCCATAGCAGCCTCCGCTGCAGCCCGTACTACTCCACAGGGTCGCGGCCGGCCGGTGTCCACGACCGCGGCGGCCGCTCAGCGACGCGCGCGTGCTGCTGAGCGCGCCGCGGAAGTTGAGGACAGCCCACGGGTGCTTCGAGATAAGTGTCGCCGTCTCGCACGGGCTCTCCGGAATGCTAAACACTTAGTGGTGAGCAGGCATTGAAGTAATTGACTAGTGTTAGATTTTACAGTTAATTTGGTACAGCCAAATACTTATGTTTGTGATCGTGTATCTTTAGGCCACTCCTAAAATTAATCCCAAGATCGGGTTGTGAAACTGGTAGTGTGTGAATTTCTGTCACAAATTAAAAATGTTACTAGTTGGTGGTAACTGCTCAAATACACTTCTGGACACATCTATTGGCCCACCTTAGAGTTTAGGTTTCGTTGGCCCCTACCGAAATATAATTGCTAGATTGAACAAAAACTGTTGATGCAGTTTTAAACCTGATACATTTTACATGATTATCATACCTGATACGTTTTAAATTTGAATTCAGAATACCATACGACATGGAGCTACGCCTAAAAATCGGATATATGCGCCTTGTTAAAGGCAATTGATTTTTGAATAAAAAAACATGTTTTATCAAATAAAGGTTTAATTTAATACGCGTGTTGCCTCCATGGGCATCTACCACAGCTCTCATATGATTAGGCATTATGAGTTTATCAACCACTCTATAAAATTTTGAGGGATCATCTCCCATTCTTCTTCTATAGCAGTTTTCTACTCCTGCATCGTCTGAGCAACTGGCTGATGAGCCCTAACACATCTTTTTAGCTCGTCCCACAAGTGCTCAATGGGGTTCATGTCTGGGCTTCTGGCTGGCCAGTCCATAACTGTGATGGTTACATCCTGAAAATATTCCCTGACGATGCTGGCGGCATGGGCTCTTGCATTATAATGCATAAAAAGGAAATTGGGGCCCACATAGTCCGCATATGGTATCATGTGAGGTTCTAAGAACTCAAGAATGTACCTTTTAGCATTTAATGTTGGCAGCCATGGTTCTGTAACAACCTCCCCAGATAGTCCATGAGCCACCGCCATAGGCAACCCTCTCTTCAAAGCAGCATTGTTTGAAACGCTTTCCCTTACGTCGGTAGGCCTTCTTCCTTCCATCATTGCCATGTAACATTGTGCGAAATGGAGGCGCGCTGTTCGGTGGACTCACGTTAGTTTGGGCCCATTATCTGGCTTGTATGGTACCATATTGTACGTTCTTTTAACCTTCTCCGTCCATGAGCCACCGCCATAAGCAACCCTCTCTTCAAAGCAGCATTGTTTGAAATGCTTTTCCTTACGTCGGTAGGCCTTCTTCCTTCCATCATTGCCATGTAACATTGTGCGAAATGGAGGCGCGCTGATCGGTGGACTCGCGTTAGTTTGGGCCCATTATCTGGCTTGTATGGTACCATATCGTACGTTCTTTTAACCTTCTCCGAACGTTGAATCAATCCTTTCAGTTGTGACCCGAGATCGTGGCCCTGCTTGGCGACGAACAAAGGTACCTCCGATAAACATTGCGGACTGCAGATCAACTTAAATTAAGTTAAGCACTCACATTTCTTTGGCTATGTCCGCCCTAAATAAGTGGCACAGCTTGGGCGGCGACTTCAGGTGAAGTATCCATAAATTATAGTAATGTTTGTTGCAAAAGCAAAGATATCAATGACTTTTTCAGGAATTAAATCCATGTAAACCATAAAACCAAGTTTTCTTAGTACATTCGATTGTTTGATATCAACAAACAGGCTCCAAATTGTCTTTGGTTTCTTTAAATTCTGTGTTCGAAATTCAAAAAAAGACTATTGAATGAAATTGGGAATGTGCCAGGTTCAAACATGCATAAAAACTCTTTGCTCAACTTAATATAAAATTTCAGCTAGGACCAAACGAAACTGAAAATATAAGGTGGGCCAATAGATGTGTCCAGAAGTGTATATCTCAGATGAAAGAAGAAGAAAGAAAGAAAAACCATTTATTTCATCTGTTCCCTTCTTGACTATTGTTATGGTCATTAATATTTTAATATCTAAAAATGGCCACCTAAACAATTTGTAATGTTGTTGAATTTAAAGTTTCACATGGTGTGTGATCCTCCGTGTAAATTTACCATTATATAGCAAATACTGTAAGTCATAAATACCATTTATAGTTGTAAATATTATTTCAGAAGAAGTTTGTAATGTGACTTCAAATGGCTTGGACTTCAAATATTTTAATGTTACTACATTGATTTCGTAGTCAATATAAAAACACAAATTTACTTTATTATTCTGTACTTATGTGGTTACTGTATATTACAGCCAAAGCTTCAAGGATACAATTGTCCCACTGAAAATCAGTGCTGGGTAACCTGTATGCCTGGCTTACACTGAGTGGGTGACCCTTTTAGCATAGGCATGTTGTCAGCGTCTCTTTTCTAATTCTTCTGTTTAAATTTTTCAACTCGTTATATTTTTATTACTTCCACTGTCACACCTTGATTGTCTTTTTTTTTATTTGTGCTGCATCATGCCTGGTGCTAAATAAATGATTTTTCTTTCTTTCTTTCTAGTTAAACAATATAAGGAAGTCGGCTTCTAGTGGAATCATAGTGAATCATACAGCACTATTTTACTTACCTTCACTCCAATTCACTCATACATCACTGTAGTTATTTGCTTCACCAATAATGGTGGAACTTTCCGAACTGCGGGAGTAGGAATAGAATAGGGCGGTTATTAGTCAGTAAGAGTTTGACACTTTCTCTCGCCTCGCCCTAGGCGGACGAAGTAACGGGGCGCCCTGCGGACTCTCCGTCCGCGTACCGGCCCATAGTGTTGCTCGACGAGGTGGGGAAAGTCTTCGAAAGAATCATTTCGAACCGCCTCGTCGCGCACCTGACGGACATTGGGCCGGACTTGTCGGACGGCCAGTTCGGCTTCCGCAGAGGGCGCTCCACGGTGGACGCCATCATGCGCGTTAGAGACCTCACGACGGGGACTGCAGTGTCCAGGGGTAAGGTCGTAGTGGCGGTGTCTCTGGACATCGCCAACGCCTTCAACTCCCTGCCCTGGAGCTGCATCTTGGAGGCACTCCGATATCATCGGGTGCCTACCTACCTCCGTCGTGTAATCGAGGCTTACCTGACGGACAGGTCCGTCAGCTACCCCGGTCACCGGGGCGAGTGGAACCGGCGAGAGATGTCACGCGGTGTTCCACAGGGTTCGGTTCTGGGGCCGCTCCTGTGGAACATCGGCTATGACTGGGTGCTGCGCACCGACCTCCCGAACGGCGTTAGCACAATATGCTACGCCGACGATACGCTGGTGCTAGCGCACGGGAGGTCACACCAGGCGGCGGCCGACTTAATGGCGACAGCGGTTGCGACAGTCGTTGAGAGAATCCGGCAGTTGGGACTCGAAGTGGCGCTCCACAAGTCCGAGGCCATGTGTTTTCATGGCCGCGGGAACGCGCCACCTCCGGGTGGGTCCCAAATAACGGCGGGAGGAGTTACCATCGGCGTCGAGACGACGATGAAGTACCTAGGACTCGTCCTCGACAGTCGGTGGAACTTCATTGAGCACTTCCGACGTTTGGCTCCAAAGTTGGAGAGGACGGGGGCTGCGTTTAAACGCATCCTCCCCAACCTCGGGGGGCCAAACGCCTCCTGCCGGAGGTTATACGCCGGGGTCGTGCGGTCCATGGCTCTCTACGGCGCCCCTGTTTGGGCGCCAAACCTGTTGCGGCGTCCCGCTCGGACGCTGCTCATGGCACAGAGGGTCATGGCGATCCGAATGATCCGCGGATACCGCACGATCTCTGGGGAGTCGGCGAACCTCCTTGCCGGATTACTGCCGTGGGATCTGGAGGCGAAGGTGCTCGCGCGCGTGTACAGCATGCGCGCGGAGGCACGTCGCCGGGGCGAAACTCCGCTGCCGCGCCAGATAAGTGCGTGGCGGGATGAGCTCCGGCGCGATCTCATGGCGGAGTGGCAGCAACGACTGTCGCAACCGAGGGCTGGGCTCGCTGCCATCGCAGCGGTAAGTCCCCTCTTTGAGGAGTGGCTTGAGAGACGCTACGGCGTCCTCACCTACCGCCTGACGCAGGTCCTCACCGGACATGGAAGTTTCGGGAGGTACCTGTGTCTGATGGGGCGGGAGGAAACGGCCGGGTGTCATCACTGCGAGGACCGCCCTGAGGACACGGTGGAACACACGGTGGGAGAATGCCCTTCGTGGGCTGAGCACCGCCGTGTCCTCAGGGAAGTGATCGGCGATGGCGACCTCTCGCGTCCGGGCCTAGTGCAGGCCATGATGCGGAGCGAGGGGGACTGGGATGCCGTCTCCTCCTTTTGCGAAGCAGTGATGCTAGCTAAGGAGGAGGCGGGACGCGTGAGGCAGCGAAGCGCTGCCTCCTCGCAACCCAGCCATCGCGAAGGACACACCGGGCGTCGGGGATCGCGAGACGATCTCCGGCCACCGTAAGCGCGGGCCTGCGGACGGCGAGCATGGGTGGCTCCCCGTCCGACCAGAAACAGACCCGAGCGTACAGCGCGTCGCGTTCCGCGCGCGCCTCAAAGAGCCATCTGACCACCACAGATGGGGCCCAATACGGCCGATGCCGATTCGGAGTCGCGGAGAACCTAACGGGTAACCGGGGCTCCGGCTCGACGTGCAGGAGAAGGAACGGGGTGGTTTTTAGTCAGTAAGAGTCTGACACTCCCTCACCCAGGCGGGGGCAGTCATTCGATGATTTTCCCCCCTTAAAAAAAAAAAGGCGGACGAAGTAACTGGTTCTCTTTTAATGGGATAAGTATATAAATAATAATAATAAATATGTTAGGTGTATACGGGAGCGGGTATCAGCACGGCCGCCGACATTCCTGACTACCGCGGCCCGCACGGTGTCTGGACGCGGCTGCAGCGCGGCGAGACTGTCGGGTGAGTGACTGAGTGAGTGAGTGAGTGAGTGAGTGAGCGCGTGTGTGAGTGAGCGCGTGTGTGTGTGAGCGAGGCAGTAGTGGACGCACGGCTCGGTTGCAGGCGGGTGGAAGTGTCGCGCGCGCAGCCCACTTTCACGCACATGGCGCTGACGGCGCTGTGGGCGCGGGGCGCGCTCAAGTTCGTGGTGTCGCAGAACTGCGACGGCCTGCACCTGCGTGCCGGTCTGCCGCGCCGCGCGCTGGCCGAGCTGCACGGCGACATGTTCGCGGAGCTGTGCGCGCCCTGCCGCCGCGTCTACCTGCGCGCCTTCGACACCACGGAGCGCACGGCGCGCCACGCGCACGGCACGCGCCGTCTGTGCCACGCGTGCGGCGCCGAGCTGCGCGACTCCATCGTGCACTTCGGGGAGCGCGGCCGCGCCGCCTGGCCGCTCAACTGGGCCGGCGCGCTGCGCCACGCCGCGCGCGCCGACGTAGTCCTGTGTCTGGGCTCCAGCCTCAAGGTGCTGCGCCGCTACCCGCGTCTGTGGCGCATGCAGAGCGCGCCGCGCGCGCGGCCCGCGCTCTACATCGTCAACCTGCAGTGGACGCCCAAGGACTCGGTGGCGGCGCTGAAGATCAACGCGCGCTGCGACGCGGTGATGCAGCAGGTGGCGCGGCGGCTGCGCCTGCGCGTGCCCCGCTACCGCGCCGCGCTGGACCCCGTGCTGGCGCACGCCGAGCCGCTGGACGAGGCCGAGGCGCACACCACGCGCCGCGAGCCGCTGCAAGTGCCGCGCGAGCCCGAGCCGCGCGCCGACCACTGGGAGCCGTCCTCGCCCTCGGCCTCCGACTCGGACGAGGAGCTGCCGCTGCGCCACTTGGCGGCGCGGCTGCGGGCGGAGGCGGCCGATGCCGAGTCACCCACCTCGGCCAAAGGCCCCGCCCCCGTCTCGGCCTCGACACTCGAGGCTGCCCCTCCGCCCCCGTCCGCCACTCCGCCCCCGTCCGCACTCGTCCCTGCCTCTGCCCAGACAGACTGCTTGCACTCCTTTCAGGTGAGTGCTTCCGGCCTTCTGTACTTCAGTGCTCACAACCACAACACAGTTCAATATTGTTGATGTTGCTTGCACCCTTGTTCAGAATATTAGTGTCATTTTTGTGTTAACAATAACAGTTTTGTTTCAGGTGAGCATGCACTCCGGCGAGGCTACGATATTACTACGCGCCGAGCACGCCGCGCCCGACCTGGACCTACTACGCCTGCGCCGCTTCCGCATGCCTCGCGTCGCGCCTGCGCACTCTCGTCTGCGCCGTCTGCTCGAGTACGAGCCGCGCATACAGCGCGATGCCGACGACGACAAGCCGGCCGATTCAGAACTCCGGCCGAAGCTGGAGGCGGACGAGGCGCGCGTCAAGGACGAGCCCAAGGAGGAGGCGAGCACGTCGGAGTCGGCGGGCTCGCTGGCGGCCGCCATCATCCGGCGCGCCGTGCTGCTGTGCCGCGCCTCGCTGTACCCGGGGCTGCACACCATCATCGCGCCGCCCGCCGCGCCGCCGCCCGAGTGCGCGTGGTGCGCGCGGCACTACGCGGCGCGGCGCTGCCTGTGGTACGGGGCGCCGCGCGAGCCGGCGGCGGCGGCGCGCGTGTGGCGGCGCGCGCGCGGCCGGCGCTACCTGTGCGCGTGCTGCGGCGGCCCGGACGCGCCGCGCGCCGACGCGGACGACGGCGGCTGGTACGGCAAGGGCTACCGCAAGGGCCGGCGCCGCCGCAGGTAGCCCGAGCCCGACGCCCGGCCGCCGTCGCCGCGCGCGTCGGGCGTCGCGTCGCAGACCACGACCGACGCAGAGTGTTACGACGGATCTATGGACGGACGTTGATGACGTGGAACATTGTAGCATTTTATCGCGCGGCTCCGCGAGCCGGGTGTGGAGCGCAGGTTTTGTCGAACAAAGTCCCGGCTCGGTGTCGGGCCGTGTTTTGTGGGCGTAGGTACTCGCCACGCCGACCGCCTCAGTCTAGCGTTTTGTATGATTTTATAAATGAACTAATAATAATTAATTTAATAGTGAAATGAATATTATTTGTATTATGAATATGATAGATGCTGAAGCTGTGTGAATGTCGATTGATATGTGAAATTAATAATTAGTAAGCAAATAAATTTGAACAATTTGAACTGAATTTATTTCCATTTACTCCCTACAAGCAGCCAATGTGTAGATGAACGAGGCAAACGGTACCTCGCTGTGATAGCACTTCTAGATAAAACACAGTTTCAACAATGAATTATCACATATTCAGTGTGTGAATTATGATGATGATTTGAATGTGTCATGTCGTTTTAGCTCGGAGTTTTACGATCGCGAAGCTCGTGTATTTTATTACTCGTCGGCGATACTAGCGCCACCCTGTTATCCAGCACAGCACAGTTCCACTAAGATGACATCGCTGTGCCCCACTTATCTCCGCGTACAGAGAGACAGCTCTACCGTGTTGACGTGTATATATGGCGGCGTTATGTCGGTGCAGCTAAATATCGCGCCTCTGTTATCTGGAGTTTCCGGCCGCAGTAGTCGCAGTACGCGGCGCGGCCGGGGCCGGACCGGACGAGTGACTACTAGTCGTGCGCGCTCGCGTGACCTGCTTGCAAGCCCAACGGCTTCATTTGAAGTAAAGCTCATTTAATTGTAAGCATAATATTATATTTCTCAATCTTAGGTTTAGGTTTTATTTTTATCACATTGTCTTCGGTATATGATTTTATATGTACTTATTATTGTAAAATTCATAACACAATAAAACTAAAATGAAAATTCCGTAGGCGCATTAAAAATAATAAAATAAATAATTAGCGAAGGGTGTAACTACGTCGATCCAAGAGTGTGGTCTATTTTTTCGGTCTATGTTTGTTTGTAAATCACATAAAAATACTTATCCGATTCAAATGCGGTATATAACCGACTTCAAAAAGAAAAATTACGGTTCTCAGTTTGACCTACACAGATATACCTATATACAACATGTAACGTAATTAACGCACACCCTCAAACACCCAAATTAGAATATTGTGTTATAATCATAATAAATACTATAAATTGTTGATTCAACATTTATATGCATCCTTACTGGTCTTGTCATAAGGTTTATTTTTCTTTATTTTGTATTGAATGATAGAATTTGTATGAATAAAAATAAAACTGCTTATTGCTTTGACTTACGGTCCATTTCGATTTGTTTTGAAAATACAGTTTCCATAGTTTTAATTATTTTTGGGATAAAAAATTACCTATACCTACTTACTAAAAATTATAAAAATCGATTCAGTTACGTTAACGATTCTGAACAAATTATTTTCAGGATGTGCGTTACATCTTTTATATTATTTATATATATACCTCGTGTGTTCATAAGTTTTGAGACAAACTTTTTGCTTATAAAAATAAAATAAAAATTACTGGCTGCTGTATATTTCTTTTTCTAATTTTGAATTTGGAATGTTAACTTTTAATGTCTATGATTTCGGATTATTTTATTTAAATTTTCTCGTAATGGAGGGAACAAAAGAATTACGTGCGACCGTCATTTCATTATTTAAGGTGGGAAGAAAACCTATGGACATTTTCCGAGAACTGAAAAGTTTTGGTGTGAGCCGTAACTTCGTGTATTACACTATTAAACGATACCAGGAGACAAGTTCTTTACATGATCGGCAAAGAAGTGGTCGTCCACGCTCTGTGAGGACGCCTGCGAACATTAAAATCATCCGAGAGCGACTTCGCCGAAATCCATGTCGCACTCAGAAGAAACTCGCTCTGCAGACCAATATTTCGCGCGTTTCAGTCAACAGTATACTGAAATATGATCTCAAGGTTAAGGCGTATAGCCGTAGAAAAGTACACTTTTTAAACGATCGCCTTCGTCAATTGCGACGCAAACGTTGTCCAATACTGCTTAGGAGACACGATGCGAGGAAGATACTCTTCACCGACGAGAAAATCTTTACCGTCGAAGAAAAGTTCAATCGACAAAACAATAAAGTGTATGCCAAAAGTAGCAAGGATGTCCCACCTTCAGCACGGAATGTCTCGCGTACTCATCATCCGGCTAGTGTCATGGTATGGTGGGGAGTTTCGTACGAAGGTGTCACTCAGCTTCATTTCTGCCAACAAGGCGTCAAAGCGACATTCTAGAGACTGTTGTGAAACCCCTGTCTAATACCCTATTCCATAACAAGTATTGGGTTTTCCAGCAAGACTCGGCGCCATCCCATAAGGCTTAAACCACCCAAGCTTGGCTTCATTGCGGCGAACGAATGGCCTTCCTTCAGCCCCGACCTCAACCCGCTGGATTATTCTCTATGGACCGAATTAGAGCTCAGAGCCTGCCGAAAGCGAGCTCTTGTCCGAGAAGCGAAGCGCATTCCTCTGGAAAAGATTCGTGCCGCCATTGATGACTGGCCAAATCGTCTAAGGGCATGTATTAAAAACAGGGGTGGTCATTTTGAATAATAATTATATTTAATTTTTACTTACTATCTACTTAATGTTAAGTATTGTTTTTATAAATATAAGTTTATTATTTAAAAAGATATGCAACTTTTAATTTGTCTCAAAACTTATGAACACACGAGGTATATATTTGTGCACGATTATCTCACGAAACAATGAACAGATTTTAATACGGTTTTGTGAAAAGTGTTTGTTAGGAGAAGGTTTTACATGTATTTGTCTTCTTTCAACTTAACATCTGGTGGATAAACATTACTCACCCCACCCGTAACGAGACATAAAAAACTTTTATCGAGAGGCGTATTTAATAGTTAGTGCGAATGGCGGCGCGGCAGTGGTGGCGGGCGGGCTGGCGGCGCGGGCGCTGGCGCGCGCTGGCGCTGGCGGCGGCGGCGCTGGGCGCGCTGAGCGTGCGCGTGCCGGCCGAGCGCGCCGCCGACCTGCGCCTGCCCGGCCTCGCGCCCGCCCAGCTCGCGCACTCGCTCGCCGACTTCTCCAACCAGCCCGATATGTATGTATCCCTGTCCCTACGAACTTTTTTCAACATAACCAGTAGGGTGGGCAGAGTTGCATATACCGATACAATATAAGCTTATCGCAAGATGTAGGTGCCTGCATAGATCTCCGGCCACACCGTAAGCTCGGGTCTGTGTATGGCGAGCAAGGGTAGTTCGCTGCCCGACCAGAACCAGACCCGAGCGTACGGCGCGTCGCATTCTGCAAAACACTAAAAGATTCCTTAAATTAAGGCTGCTTACAATTTTGTGACCATTAAGTTATATCATATTGTAGCTCGTCACCGACTTCTTACCGATTAGTGGGTGAGCAATCTGTCAGTACAGATGTTACTCTGACACTTCATCCCGCCTCACCCTAGGCGGGAGAAGTATTTGGATGATTTTCCCCACTCAAAAACAAAATACACAATCAATAAAAGCAAAAACAGCCAAATTTTTAGGCATCTTAATTGATAACCATCTTACATGGAAACCTCAAACAGGATCTGTTTGCAAAAAACTAGGTTCATCGGCATATGTACGGCACAATCTTTCAAAAAAATTAAACATTGATGCAATACTAGTCGCTTATCATGGCTTGGTAGTGTCAAATCTGAGATTTGGTGTTATATTCGGGGGCAATTGTTGTGAGCGGGAAAATATTTTTGAAGCCCAAAAATGCTGTTTAAGAGCTATGTTTAAACTAAATGTTACAGACAGCTGCAAAACTTTGTAAATAGTAAACTATTAACTTTTCCTTGCATCTACATATTAGAACTACATATCTATTTTTGTCAAAAGTAACATCAAATTATTCCCTACTTTAAAGGATACAACTAACCGGAATACAACTATAAGGTCTCAATATAAAGACAAGCTATGTACCGGTGGTTACAAAACATCTTTATTAAAAAAAGTGTCCTAGGTATGGCACCTGTCGTTCATAACAAGATTCATAGTATTTTTTTTTTCAACAAATAAATATATTTATTTCCATTTTGTTCACATATCTAAGCATATTAACTGTTACTTCAATGTTATTATAGTTTAATTGAGTATACGGCTGATAGAGTACATTTTCAACACAAATAATAGTTTTATTAAAACTTGATGTTAATATTAATTTAGTTGTAATTAGGTGTATTATGTTATGTTCCATAATGTAGACAGGGAAGATTATTGTCTGTAAACACACTAGATTAAGAACATACTATAAAAATTTTGTATGTCTGTACAGACACAATGTAGCGAACTACTATAATATTATCTATCATCTATTGTAACATACCTACATTGACGAAATAAACAATATTTGTATTTGTATTTGTACAATTAGTGAAGTTAAAGTAGCAAAGTTTTTGGGATTAATGGTCGATCACAATTTAAATTGGAAAGCGCATGTAGAAAATGTGTGTGCCAGGTTGAATACGTTCTCATACATGCTATACATGCTTCGTAAAACTGTGGCTGTGCCAACCGCTGTGACTGCCTATCATGCTTACGTATCATCTACGTTAAGATATGGCATAATTTTTTGGGGCAACTCAACCGAATGTGAGGCCGCATTTAAGTGTCAAAAAAAGTGTATACGAGCAATATGCAAACTAAAGGTAACGGATAGTTGTCAGCCATACTTTCGGAAGCTGAAAATTTTAACCCTGCCATGTCTATATAATATTCGAAATTGCTGTTTTTGTTAAAAGTAATATGCAGATGTTTGATAAGCTTACTAGTACCAGATATAGAGGCAAAATTAGAAGTATTCCTAGTAAGTCTGCCTTAATGAGTAAGAGTGTTTTTTGCATGTTATCCAAGATATACAACAAGCTGCCATGTTGTATTTCAGAAATTGGGAACCTCAACTTGTTTAAACTGAAATTAAAAGAATTTCTCAATGACAAAGTGTACTATACTGTAAAAGATTATCTTGAGGGGAATCCTTATGGTCAATAATTAATTTAATTTATTTGACATTGCTTGTGTGACATACTATAATATAATTGACAATTACTTTTTTACATTATATATCTAATTTGACATTAATTTTTTGACTTCAGTGGTATGAATAATGTTACTATCTTTGACATTATTGTATTCTAACAACATTACAAATGATTCAATTCAATGGACCTAATTCTATTATATAATTATTTTTATAACATATCTTTGCATGCCCTGTTAAGGCAAAATATGGAGAAACTATAAACTTTGTTAACACCTTTATATTATGTACCCATGTTTGCAAATGATTAAATGAATATGAATATGAATATGAATATAGACCTTCTGCTGACAACTGATCCAGATCGCTACTCGGTGACAGTCTCATCACCTCTAGGTAGCTCCGACCACTGTCTGGTGAAATCTGTATCCACACACTCCCCACCAGATCCGTGTCCCAGAGGACCTCGGCGGATGTGGCGATACAAGTCAGCGGACTGGGATGGGATGCGATCTTTTTTCGCATCCTATCCTTGGCGGCCCGTCTGCTTCTCTTCTGATGACCCGTCAGCTTGTGCGGAAGCCGTAACGGGGGTGCTGCGCCAGGGCATGGAATACTACATTCCATTCTCGGACGTGACATCCTTTGGTGGGTCCCGTCCTTGGTTCGATGCCGACTGCGGACATGCCGAAGCGCAAAAGCAGGCGGCATACTTGGCATGGGCGGATGCCAAGCGCCGTAGGGCTGATGACATTCATCAAAAGAGGAGAGCCTTTAATCGGGCTGCCAAGTCATGCAAAAAGGCATTACGGATGGCTCGATTTAACCACATTGGCCGTATAGGGAACAAACTAGCTTCCTACCCAGCGGGAAGTAAAGAAAGAAAGAAAGAAAATACATTTATTTGGCCATTGGCACACGAAGACAAGGATCATTACAATACATATAAAAAATACAGTGAAAATAAAAACAAAACATTAATAATAGATTTTATGAAAGAGAAAAGAAATGAACAAAAATCATTAAAACATAACAAAATATAATTAGAATAATAACCGAAACTAAAAAAAAAAAAACTAAAAACAAAATAAAAAGTATAATTATATATATAAAACAAGGAAAGAAATATAAAAATAATAAAGTGCGCGTGCCCAGGCCAAAAGGGCGACCACCTCAGCATATAGTTGAGCGTTCCTGCCCAACACTGGTTTTCAGGTGGCATCCTGCAGTGACTCACGGACGGCGGTACCGCCCCTCAATAAGGAAAAGAAAATAAATAATAAAAGATAACAAAATCATACAAACAAAACAAAATTCTGCAGAATATGTGTGTACATGTGCGTGAAAAATTGCGATCAGAATAATATATAGATATATGCGAATACAACAAAATATAAAAATGCAATTATAAGAGGTAAGTAGTCAACTTCCATTTTAATTTTTATTTTAATAACGGGCGGTTGTCACATAATTTTGGCTGCCAAATCAGACAGGTACTATTTTAGTGATAGCCTTGCTGAGCTCTAGTTCACTTTGACGCGTACCCACAGAGATACGGTTGGCTTCCACTGGCCACCGGACACAAAACCACGGCAGCACTGTTTACGAGTGGTCATAATTAAGAAAGAAACACGGTGAGCATGAGTGCCCACACGAAACGCACAGACTTCCAAGTTGGCAAACAAAAGTAAGTATATTTGCATTGTATTCGAATAATAAACTCAAATTAGATAAAAGATTTGTCAATAATTATGTTGTTAAATTTAATTTGTGATGTCAAAATAAAAGTTTTTAATTTTAACCTGAACGTGTTTTTATTTTTCAGATGTCTAATTGGTGGTGGAATATTATTCCAACATTTGGAAGCCGCATAACGGAAGCTGCCGCGAAAAGCTGCAGTTTTATGCTGGGGAATGGCGAGCTGCTGAGCACACCGCCTACCCTCACGCTCCCGGTGACTATTAACCCATGCAAACCTAGAGTACAGGTATGGGGGATACTTGTGTTTTATCACGTCGAACATAAGACAGGCGAGGTGGAGTTTACGGCGCGCTTTTTGGTCTTTTTGGTCCCTGGCCAAGGCGGTTGAATCGAACTTCTGTCGCTCCTCACTTCCTCCGCTCCTGAGGTCTGACGGGACGCTGGCTCACACTGCGGTAGAGAAAGCGAATCTATTTGCTTCTCTATTTGCGGAATCTTCGCGTCTTGACACTGGTGGCGCCTTGCCTCCTCTTAATAGCGTATGCAAGACGAATTTGTCGCAAATTCGCATTCGACAGAGGGAGGTATATAGGACGCTACGCGATCTGGACGTGAACAAGGCCAGTGGTCCCGACGGAATCCCAGCCCTGGTTTTAAAAACCTGTGCGCCTGAGTTGTCTCCAATCTTGACACGTCTGTTTCGCCTTTCCTTAGTGACGGGTCTAGTACCGGTTGCGTGGAAGCTGGCCAACGTACAGCCTGTGCCTAAAAAAGGTAGTCGTGCCGACCCTAATAATTACCGTCCTATTTCGGTCACGTCCATACTCTGCAAGAGCATGGAACGTGTACTCAACAATAGACTCCTGACATACCTTGAAGGTAACGATCTCCTCAGCGATCGGCAATACGGGTTTCGACGTAACCGATCGACTGGGGACCTTCTTGTGTATGCCACTCACATATGGAGCGAGGCCATAGAGGGGCACGGGGAGGCATTAGCAGTCTCCCTCGATGTCTCGAAGGCCTTTGACAGGGTTTGGCACGACAGTCTAATCGGCAAGCTTCCTGCATATGGACTTCCTACTGGTCTGTACAGATGGATAGCAGACTTTCTGAGGGATCGGTCAATACGAGTAGTCATCGATGGCTGCTCGTCTGACCAATTCGGTATTAATGCCGGCGTCCCTCAGGGGTCAGTACTTTCAGCGACGCTCTTTTTGCTGCACATAAACGACCTGCTTAAGCCCGGTATCTTTGGGTATGCAGATGACAGCACAGTTGTTGAAAGGTATGTGTCCAGTGCGCGGACTAGCGGAACACAGATCCAGTCTTTAAGAGAATCCATGGTCGAACGTTTGAACTCGACCTTGAAGGCGGTCTCCGACTGGGGTGACGCCAACTTGGTTAGGTTCAACGCTAGCAAAACCCAGGCGTGTCTATTCTCCGCCAAACGGAGTCAATTTCCGCTGACTCCTACTTTCAGGAATGTGTCCGTACCGATGACCGATCATCTTGAGCTTCTTGGTGTAACTCTGACGCCCACACTCAACTTTGGCTCCTATATAGAGTCCGAAGCGCAACTGGCTGGTAGGAAGTTGGGTATCCTAGGGAGGGTGAGACGGTACTTCACGCCGAAACAATTGCTGAGCCTGTACCTGAGAGTACTGCTCTCATCTTTGGGACGGCTCGGCAAAATATCAGCTGGACGCGTTAGAGTACATTGAGAGGCGTGCCAAGAGGCTCATCGACGATGATGCGCTTGTGAAGGCTCGGCTTCAAAGCCTCGAGCACAGGCGTAAGGTTGCAAGCCTTTCGGTTTTCTACCGGATACATTTCGGTGAGTGTGCAGGGGAATTGCACAACTTGATTCCCCCTAGTCCTTTCCATCATCGTACCACAAGACAATCGGCGAAGCGTCACCGATTCATGGTAGATATTCCGCCCACACGCACGAAGCGCTTCGCTTCAAGCTTCCTTGTGCGTACTGCTAAAGAGTGGAATTCTTTGCCAGAGTCTGTATTTCCTGAAGGGTACAACCTGGGAGTTTTCAAGGCCCGAGTGAATAGGTTGCTTATGGGACGACGTGCTACATCGTAGACCGCATCATCGCTTACCACCAGGCGAGATAGTGGTCAAACGTCGCCCCATCAAATATAAAAAAAAAAAACAATTCTATTGAAATTAGTATTATTATTATTGGTAACAATTCAAATAAATTAAAACAGGTAAAGTCAGAAAATATATTAGGAATGTAATTAAAATTAAGATGTCATTAAGAAGAAATTATGTATCAGATAATGTAGTCAAATTGTAATATACTAAAAAGTCAATAAATTAATTGTCACAGCAAATCAGGAAGTCAGGTGAGAAATTTATAATTAATTTTGGTCAAAAAACATGGAGGCACTGATTAGCACGATGATACAATGATTTAAAAAGCTGCATACCTACAGCTGCTGTTACTTAGGAAGT
The DNA here is from genome assembly GCA_038387885.1 of Spodoptera picta. Taxonomy (NCBI): domain Eukaryota; kingdom Metazoa; phylum Arthropoda; class Insecta; order Lepidoptera; family Noctuidae; genus Spodoptera; species Spodoptera picta. Next base: position 21,727 of record JAZHFQ010000639.1, on the reverse strand, counting down.
CTCGGGTAGAATAAAAACTCTCCTGAACCAACCACTTTTGTAAGGCACGACAAAACGGTTTATATGGCAGCTCGCTAATTCCTCGGGGTAGACAGTTAAATATGAGCGGCGCCATATATGCAAAACTTTTTCTATAAAGCTCTAGTTTAGGGATGGGCATTTTCAGGGGCAGCTGAGTGATCAAGCGTCTGTTAGCAACGAACAAATAACTATGATATTTCACAAACTTAGCCACTTCGAAAATATAAATGCTAGGAACAGTCAACAATCCTTTAGATTTAAATACGGGTTTGCAAGAATCCGACCATCCCATGCCAAATATTGCACGTACGCACTTTTTTGGGCCACAAAGACCCTCATAATTTCAGAGGAGTTTCCCCATATGACGATACCATAACGTATTATGGAACAAATATATGCATGATACACCATAATGGAACTTTGAATTGATGTTACGTCTTTTATTTTCCGAAGTGCAAAGACAAACTTGTTAATTTTCTTGTATAAGTTGTTTATATGTTCCTTCCACGTGAAATGAGAGTCAAGAGTTACACCCAAAAATTTGGCATTATGAATCTGCTGAATAAGCGTATTATTATAACTTAAATTTAGTTCGATAGTTTTACTTTTAAATGTTTTAAAATTAATAATTTTAGTTTTTTCTATATTTAGTTTTAATTTGTTAATACTAAGCCACCTAATAACATCATTTAAGGTTTTATTTATTTCAGCTTCATATGTAGCCCTATTTTTGCAATCCAAAATAATTTTTGTGTCGTCCGCAAATAAGACACATTCGTGTATAACCGCACGTGGGAGATCATTGACAAAGATAAGGAATAACAAAGGCCCCAAAATACTACCTTGAGGTACACCAAATAGTTGACTCTTGCTTGAGAATCGAATTTTATTACGCTATTACTTTTTTGTCAAATTTAATTATTCTAGTAAGCTGTTTTCTATTTTGCTAATATGATCGAAACCACGACAGTGATGAACCTCTAATTCCACAATTTGCTAATTTTGAAAGGAGTAAGGAATGATCTACAAAGTAGTAAGGCGGATGTGGGAACTCCATTGTTAATATTGTTAATAATGCTGTTTACTAATGTGTAGGTCGCCAACTGTGTAGATCTGTATCTTCTGAAACCAAACTGTTCCTTTGCTAAGATGTCATATTTATCCAAGAAATTCAAGACTCTTTTGTACATAATCCGTTCGTTTTTTGTGTAGAGGTAGAGGTTTTATTATTGCCAATTTTAATTTCTCTGGAAAACATCCTTGTTCTAGTGAAAGATTAATTATATGTGCCAACGGTTCAGCTATAGACCTAGCTACAGTTTTCAACAAGATTGAATTAATATCGTCATATCCTGCGGACTTAGAATTTTTCAAAGAATTAATTGTATTAAAAACTTCATTTGGATTCGTGCGTGGGACTTAAAAAAATACTATTTGCATTTGATTCAACATTATAAATATAGGGTTCCTTGCTAGTATGTGTATTCTTATGCACTATATTTATAAAAAAAACATTAAATGAATTGGCTATGTCCGACCCAGTGGATGCCAGATTATCACCATCGATACATTCACCACTACAATCATTATCACCCACATAACCTTTAACTATTTCCCATGCAGCTTTGCCTTTATTTTTAGAATTAGCAATGTACTTAAGATTGTAAGAATCTGAAAGCTAGTGATACACCTCCTCCTAATTTCGAGTATTTTAAATAAGATTTTTTATTTACTTTGTTTTTATTTAAGTAATAGTTATAACGTTAATGATGGTAGATACTGAGAAATGCGCTGTTTTGCTCTGGTGTAATTTACATCGTAAACCAAGGTTTCTTTATTAATTTTATTGTACAGATATGTCCCTAAAAATGCAAAAAATCTATGTGTAAATACGTACTTTGATTCATAGCTAGCATTACAGACAATATCTTTCCGTCTCTTGGTGTTAGTGAGGTTAGCGTCATATGCAAGTGTAGTATGCTGTTTTAGTACAGTGAATAGTATGAATAATTGTCGCATTGTCAGCACTTTACTAGACTCATACAGTAAGCCTATGGGGTAGCGGTACGGTCTGTGCGTGGCGACTTTCAAGATGGCTCTTTGCGCTCGTTCGATTGGAAGTATCAATGTTTTTCCACTTCCGCCCCAAGAAGTAATGCAGTATTGGATTATCGATTAACACAGGGCTTTATAAATTTGAATAATTAACTTGTGATCACCAATAGACCGCAATTTTTTAAAAACAAATATCAGTGGGCTTACTCTTGAATCCAATTCCGATCGATCGACATTGGTATTGTGAAATTTCGTACCTACTCTTGAGTTACGTTGTAACAGTAGCGCCCATTGCATCCGTATTGCGTGGATATTGAATGAACTAAATGGTATTGAGTTTGGCTTTATATTCCGTACTTTGTATGCTATTTTAACAGCTACGGTTGGGGTTGTATAATTTTGACATTGGATAATTATTGAGATTTTATTGGATTGAAATTGCATTGACATTGAGATTGGTTTTAAGAGTAAGCACCCAGTTTCCGAACTCTAGATGTTAAAGGAGCGATATGTTGTTTAAAGGAAAGGGTTGCATATAGAATAACTCCTAGATACTTAATGTTATCTGTTATTACAATTTCCGGACAGGTGCAAGCGTTAGTCACGATTGAGCATTCTGGTTTATGCGCATACAAGTGAAATTCATTACGTGCTAGAGGTTTACGCATATTAAATTTTATAAATTTTGTCTTATCAGTATTTATTGTTAGTAGATTTATTTTAAGCCAATTATTTACGACATTAAACCCTTGCTGTGCACAGCTTTGAACTATTATCTTTAACTTTTGAGCATTAAGGAGCAACCATTGAGAATCTTTAAAAAACAACTTGCATCTTTGTTATTACAAAAGTGTTACTATTCTGTGTCACATTTTTTATTCGATAACATATAGACTGATTTGCTGTAAGTTGTTTAAGCTATATTTTGTGAATTTTGTCAATTTTCAAATATTATTAGGATTATGTTATCCATTAATAATTATAATAGTCTTATAGATAGCTCACATAGTAGGTATTATAGTCCACTATGTTCATAGATTTTAAGATTTAAAAAAAAATGTGCATTCCATATGGTAGAATGTACCAGGAACGATATACCTTTGTAACACCTTATATTATGTACCTATATTCAATGCAAATAAATTATTCTATTCTATTCTATTCTAATAAACTATCACCAACCACTTCAGGCTTGGATTCAGGATATAACAAGCAAGAAATATGGCATAGACTACCCAGGAATAATAATACCTACTTAAAGGAGACCGGCCAACTCCCATAGTAGGAAAATGTAAAGCTCGGTCCGTGGAAACTAATCTGCTTAATTTTACCGATTACCTAATCTACGCTATGGCTACACGACTTCAAGTGTATGTGGCTTATACAGACTTCTCCAAGGCTTTTGACAAAATTAATCACGATTATGCTTATTGAGAAGCTTTGAAGCTCACGGTGATTTACGTCGTTGGATTAGTTCTTATCGTGTTCTTGAAGGGGTACACTTCTAGTTTTCTGGAGATCGGAGATCCCATCTGGCATGCCCCAAGGATCACGTCTGGGGCCATTGTTCTTTATATTAACGACATCGGAAATATCCTTATAAATTACTCATACGCAGATGGGGCCGAATTCTATAGGACTGTGTCCGGAAACAGACTGATGTAGACCGTATGATCCGATCTCGATAGGCTCTTTAGTTATTTTATTACTCTATGAATCAACTTTACTTAAACTTATATAAATGCTCCATCATCGCATACCCTCGAAACCTTATACCCGTAAACTATAACTACCGTAAAATGGAGTGGATAGGGATCAAGAGGTGAATGGAGACAGAAGAGGGGTGAATAGATATTGGAAAATTCTTCATAGTATCGATCCACCCTCTTCTGTTGGGGACAGAAGATCACGATCACATCACGATCCCTATTCACCCCATTTTACCGTACCATGTTAACGGTGAATGCCTTAGTCGAGTTTACTCGGTCGCGATTTGGGTGTCTTGATGGACTCACAACTCTAATTTAACTTATACATCGACTACGTGAGCAAGAAGTCGTACAGGCAGCTTGGTTTCATTACAAGGATTTCAAAGTCATTTAAATGGCTTTAATGCTACTTTAGTTTTGTACGTTCTCTATTACATTTCGCATGTATCCTCCGGAGCATAAATGCATGGCTCACCACTCAAATTGAAAATAGGTAGATATATAAAAGAAAAAATCATTAAATGCTCTATCTACTACCGCTGCTGTCACCCTCATGTACACTCAAGGATAGAAGTGGACTTCTGTGTCAAAACACTTTTGTAAAATCGTTATATGTATGTAAAATATAAAATAAATAATATATATGTATATTTACAGTGTAAGCTGTATATATTGATGCTTATATACTTACTATTTATATTATATATTATATAAAGACCCTAAAGCCCAACCTTAGATTTGAACTCACACCTATCCCTATTTTGTATTTGTGTGTCCTTTTCTGTTTTTTGTAAAATAAAACAATAAAATATTTCTATTAGTGGACAAAAAAGCGAATTGGAATAACAATCATCATTATTCAGATATTACAAAACTTTTTGTTCACATTGATTAACAATTATGAATCTTCATCATCAACAGCCTATAAATGCCCACTGCTGAGCAAAGCCTCTTCTCACACGGAGAAGGTTAGAGCGTTAATCACCACGCTTGCTCAATGCGGGTTGGCGATTTCAAACTTATAATTAGAAATTATAAGTCCAGGTTTCCTCACGATGTTTTTCCTTCACCGTTTGTCAGTGGTGTCTAAATAATCTTAGAAAGTACATATAACTCGGAAAAAGTCACATTGGTACTTGCCGTTGGTAGGTTTCGAACCCGCACCCTCATGCATGAGAAGCGAGCGTCTTAAACCTCCAGGCCACCACGACACCTATTATGAATCTTACCTCTGTATAAATAAGGTTGTCAATATGTAGCGGATAATATTAATAGATACTCGTAGACTGACAACTAAGAAGTAAGAACACAATCTTTTTACCGACTTCAAAAAAAAGAAGGAGGTACTATGTTCGGCTGATTGCTTTTTTTTTGTTTGTTCGCGCAGTACTCCGCCATTTGTGAACCGATTTTCAAAATTCTTTTTTTGTTTGAAAGGATCAGATGATGGGATCCTAGGGAAACCGAGGGGAACTTTAGCAAATTCTATGGGCGGGTGATTCGTCTATTATGTTTTTCAATTAGGATTTTTAAACCCTACAATTTGTTAAGGGTCTGGAGTCGACCTGATGATGGAGCCGACAGACAGTCGAGGGAACTCCTCAGCGGTTTATATTAACTACCTTGTGTTTGGGCTTGATTAATTTGTATTGATGAGGACTTTACACCTAGATAGAGTGGGGGCTGTCATTGAGGGTCTGATGATGATGAAGTGTAATTGTTAAGGGAACTCCTCAACGGTATACTGTAACTATCTTGTGTTTGGGCTTGTATAATTTGTATTGATTAGAACTTTGTACCTATGTAGATTATATGTAACAAAATGGGGATATGTAGCTTTACACTGAAAATGATAAAATAATAAAATAAAAACCAACTTCATAAAACCAAAAACGAATAACAAACAAAAAGTCAAAACTAAAAAGCAAAAAATAACTATTATTAGTACTGATAGGTTACTCACCCACTGATAGGTTAGAAGTCGTTCAATATTTGTTGCATATTATTTTGATCTTTATCCTCATTTTTCATGACTGCATGTATCACACTGTATTGATCATCATCAAATCATTTATTTATAACATACTGCTTTCTTTTCTGAATGAAGAAAAATAAAATGAAATTCCATGCCTCGACAGACAAAATTGAAATACCCATTGTAGGTTTTCAACTCATAATCGTAAGAGCAGGTAATGTTGTTCATAAGAGCAGGAACAAATGGCAGGAGAAATTCTTGACAAATAACTAAAATATTTGAAATCTCTCGAGTTATATAAAAAAACTAATTAGACGGGGCTGAATACTGAGTAAGTACTGACATGAGTCCTTGAAAATCAACAGAAGGTATTTAATTTTTTTTTTATGGGATGAGCCGGTAAACGAGCATACGGATCACACAAAACGATCGGCGTTTGAAACACCAGAGGCGCTACAGGTGCGTTACCGGCCTTTTCAGGATTTTGGAATTTGAGGATTGTTGGGATTCAGGGATCGGGGAAGGAGAAGGTAATTAGGCCTCCGGTAACCTCACTCACTCGGCGAAACACGACACAGGCGTTGTTTCATGTCGGTTTTCTGCTCGGCCGTGGTCGAGTCGAGCCGGCCCATTCGTGCCGAGGCATGGCTCTCGCTCATATACATTTTTGTCTGTAGAGGCCAAGATTTGCCGATCTCCATGTGATTCAGATTGTGTCTGATTGCGAAGATTACCTTTATGCAACGATACTGGCGTTTTATTATTGTCTGTCCGAACTCAGCTCTTCTTGGCGCGTGGAAGAAGACCATAGCAATTACACGACGTGGCGCTACTCAGTGTCGTTCTGGTGCGGGCCGTGGTGCCGGGGCCGCGGCGCGGTGTTGGCGGCGGACGAGCCGACCGGCGCCGCGCCGCAGCACGGCCGCGCCGCGCGCGCTCACCACGTCTCGGTCAGGCGCCGCGACTGCTCTGCGCTGCCGCTGCTGCCCTGGCCGCAGCTTTGTGGTACGCATTTTACTTAAGTATTGTAAAGGTAGCCGACTACCACGAACTAGTGGCTCGGCATGTACCAGCCACCGACACGTCTGTGCAGATGAGACACAGCTGCGAGCCGTGGTGTCGGGGGCCGGCGCCGGCGGCGCGCGGCTGCAGTGGGCGGCGCGCGCGAACTGCAGCGCGCTGAGCTGGGCGAGCGGCGCGTGCGCGCGACGCCTGCAGCGTCACCTCGAACACGCACTGCAGCGCCTCCTGCCCGCCGCCTGAGACACACGCTACTCATACTGTTATTATGCATAAAAGCAACTCATAGAAATGTCGCATACGTTATAAATAAATAAATAATAACGTACTTAACTATTTACGGACGTAATTTATTTAAACCCCGATGTACCGAGCGTGTGTTTTGGTATTATTACAAATCTTTGTTTCCTTTTTTTCCGGTTCTGATTCTTGTCCAGTAGCAACAGGTTTTCGTATTGCTTATTCGCGTTCATTATTTATTATTTTAGGCTGCTTCGACGGTTTAATTTCTGAAAGATCGGAGCTGTATTTATGCCTAAGCTGGTTGTATTCGCTGACCGCCAGTGACCGCCAGTGACCGCTGTAGTGTGGGGGAGTCAAATATATATTACGGTAAATAATTATCAATCTTTACTAGTCCTCACTATAATATAAGGTGCTATATAATTATCTGCCACGGCTTTAATTGGAGGTAGTGTTATGTTGGAAGATTATATTAGTAGGTATAAATGATTGATTATGAGTCATTTATTTTTACTGACTTCAAAAAATGGAGGAGACCGTACTATGTTCGGCTAATTGTTATTTATTTGTTTGTTCGTGCAGTACTCCGCCATTTGTGAACCGATTTCCAAAATTCTTGTTTTGTTTGAAAGGGTATACTTCCGAGATGGTCCCATTTCCATGAGATCAGGATCTGATGATGGGATCCTAGGGAAACCAAGGGGAACTTTCGTAAATTCTATGGGCGAGTAATTCGTCTATTATGTTTCTTAATTACGATTTTTAAACACTACAATTTGATAAGGGTCTGGAGTCGACCTGATGATGGAGCCGACAGACAGTCGAGGGAACTCCTCAGGGGTTTATACTAACTGTTTGGGCTTGTATAATTTGTATTGATTAGAACTTTGCACCTATGTAGATTATAAGTAACAAAATGATATGTAGCATTACACTGAAAATGATAAAATAATAAAATAAAAACTGTGTTTAAAAAAGCGACATCAGAAAAAAAGGCGCCCGTTCAAGTATTGATAGGTTATTCACCCACTGATACGTTAGTTTTTTTTTTTCTGACTACACCGCCTACGGTATTTGCCCCTATTTTAATCTAGTGTCACTTTCATTCCAGTTCTCGCTTAGATACCTCTCGCACTTTTATGCTTCATACTGTATCTTTCTTTTATACATCTTCTTTCACTTTTATAGCGCGTGGGACTCCCACGTCCCTACTTCTACTATTGCCTTATTTTTATTCTTTTATTACTTTTGGGGGGTAATAAGGAAGGTTGCTTATTTTTGTTTATTTCCATACTTATACAATATTTCTATTTCTTAATGCCGTTGTTTCTTACTCTATTACATTATTGATTGGACTTATTCTATAACATAGTTCTTATTCTATTTATCTATTTAATTGTTTCATACTTTACTTGGCTATCCTTTTTCTAATGCTTGCTTAATATACTTTTCTTAACTATCAAATGTCCCATGCTTTAGTTTTTATATTACAATATAATACAAAGTATGGTTTTTCAATCTGTTTTATTCTTTTTAATCACCTTTACAGCTATGATAGGTTAGGTTAGGTTAGGTTTGTGTAGCCTTCTACGGGCCTCGAAAAAGGCCTCCAGCGGGGGCCACCATTATGGTGGACGGAGCCGCGATCGAGGTCGGGTCCAGGATGAAGTATCTTGGACTCGTCCTCGACAGACGGTGGGACTTCCGGGAGCATTTTCGACTGCTCGCCCCGAAACTCATCGGGACGGCAGCCGCTCTCGGAAGTCTCCTGCCGAACGTGGGAGGGCCGAATGTGGGGTGCCGCCGCCTCTATATGAGGGTGGTGCGCTCCATGGCCCTCTACGGTGCCCCCATCTGGGTCGACGCGTTGTCGGCCCAGAACAGGGCCCAGCTGCGCCGCCCGCAGAGGGTCATGGCGCAGCGGGTCATACGGGGGTACCGTATGGTGGGGCACGAGGCGGCCTGCCTCTTGGCCGGGTCTCCACCGTGGGACCTCGAGGCGGAGGTCCTCGCGGTCGTCTACGCGAGGAAGGCGGAGACCAGGGCCCGCGGTCGGGCCGCCCCGTTCGAAGTGGTCGAGCGGTGGCGGCGTGAGGCGCGTCAGGCTCGTGGAGGCGGTCCGCCCGCATCTTCGGAAATGGGTGGACCGTAAACGGGGGGTGCTCACCTTCCGGCTGGTGCAGGTGTTGACCGGACATGGGTGTTTCCGTCAATACCTGTGCCGCATTGCCGGGAGGGAGCCGACGGCGGTCTGCCACGAGTGTGGCTGCGTCGAAGATACGGCGCAGCATACTCTGGCAGAGTGCCCCCAGTGGGCATCGGAGAGGGCGAGCCTGGTGGCTGTTGTCGGTGCCGACCTCTCGCTGCCTGCCGTAGTTAGTGCTATGGTCGGCGGCCAGAGGTCGTGGGAGGCGATGGTCTCCTTCTGCGACGCAGTCATGTCGCAGAAGGAGGCGTCGGAGCGCGAGAGGGAGGACGACCCCCTCTCGCATCCGACGCGAAGACGGCGAACGGGACGGAGGAGGCGCGGGTATGCCCGCCTCCTTCCTCCTCCCTAGTAGCTAGTGGGGCAGGGGGCGGTCGGTCGGAGCAACCGGTCGCCCACGTCGCAGCGCCCCGAGAGGGGGTGGCATCCGCGGTGTGCGCGGGCGCCGCCCGCAGGAGAAGGAGCCCGGCGTTTCGTTATGCCGGGCTGTCGCAGGGCGGGTCGCGAACGAAGTGCGAAAGTACAGTTCTTGTGGCCCGCCCTCATGCGTGAGTGGCACACCCCGGGGTTTTTAGTGGGTTCGAGCCCCACATAACCCGGCCTCGGCCCCGCGAGGCCGGGTATGCACGGCATTTTTTTTTTTTTTGCAGTGGAGGGGAAATCCTCATGGAGACTCACACCTCCCCACGAATAGAGAGGTGTGAGTACTGCCGGACTCTTACCGGCTAAAACCCCTCCTGCTGTGCCGAGTTGCTCCTCTGACATGATCAGAGACCTATTCTGTTTCAAATGTTTTTATTTTACATTACAATTTTTTATTTTACTGATATAATAATATAGTAACTTTATAATAAATATGTAAAGAAAAAGGTTTTCTTAATTTTTTAATTGACTACTTGTCAAATAGTCATTGTTTTTTTTAAAAAACGTCAATATGTCTTAGTCATCGCTCTGATTTTCTTCATTCTTCATATTTCATACAATCAGTGATTCTATGGAATGCGCTACCCACGGAGATTAGGATGGCCACCAGTCGCTTATCTTTCAAAACCAAGGTTCGCGAGCATTTACAAAAAAAACTGGCAGATTCGATTCAACCATAAGTTGTCTCTTATTATGTTATTTAGTTTTTACCTGGGTATGTATGTATGTATGTATGTATGTATGTATGTATGTATGTATTGTTAGGTTATAGATGCAGAGTATAATATTTTTATACATAAATACTTTAGTTCCTTTAAGTTTTGTTATGCAGAGTATATTTTTATATAATGGCAACACTTGCTAAATGATGTTCGTAATTAAAATGCTTGCTAGATATTATTAAAAAATATTATTTTGTAGATGTTTTAATAATTTAGTTATTTTTTTTATTTTATTTAAATACTTTTACTATTATTACAAAAATATGAAAGTTTTAGTTAATTAGTAAATTATTTGAGTGAAACTCATTTTTGATGAAGGTTTTTGTAGAATATGGCAATGTTAGATATTACACACTTTTGGCGGGAATTGAAAAAGTTCGGTCGATGGTTTCGGCTTAAATTGTAAAATTATAATATATAAGTAATTGAAGGTCGTTACGAGTCTTATTTCCTGACCCTAATAAGTCAGAAGTGGGATAACGAGAAAAATATATATTTTCTTGACACGCTCACAGAAGTGGAAAGTAAGTAACGAAATTTGTTTTTCTTCCCATCATTGTTTTATTTCCTTTTATTAGAATGGCGGTCAAATCTTAATTTTAATTTATAGAATGCAATTTTTTTTTGTTTGTTGTCGTATTAGATTTAAATTATCAATTAACTTATGGAGTAAAACAACAACTGTTAGTGTAACAATCATTGTATGTACAAAGGGAGATAAGCAGTGGTTGTATAACGACGATTTGACCTGGGTAAATGTAGATTTTTGTGATGAAATAGTCACATAAATCGGAGTATGTATATACATAAATAAATAAATGTTATAATAATACTAAAATAAATGTTATAATAATACTATTATAACATTTATTTTTGTTTGTTAGTTCACATTCAGGTTCAGTGAGTGATACCTACCATAAGCTTATTTATTTTATAGCATTAATTAATGGAAAAACAATAACAAGGTTCTATTGTATCTTTTTATTTGACCAATGTGATGACTACCTCGTTAATCTGAACTTTGATTCCCGGATTGGGTAAAATACGATTAGTCTATTTTGTGGTTAAAATGTGACCTGAGTGGGTTGTGTATCTACAGCAATAAGCTTCCCTTACGAGCAATTGAAATGCATAATTTTTAGTAGTGAATAATCACACTGAGCCAAAAGTTTGAAATGTTTACTACTAGATGTCGCTAGTAGACTAAATTCATAATTTCAACAAAGTGTATCTCAGCCTTTTTGGGAATTAAAGGCGTAATATTATGTTCGTGATATATAAAAAGGATATATATTAATATATATTTGTAAGTTTCAGAGTACAATGGACAAAGTTGATCAAAATGCCCGAGGTGAAGGGCCCGATGTGGATGTGACCCGAGGTAAAGGGTCTGACGTTGGTGAAACCCGAGGTAAAGGGTCTGACGTTGGTGTAACCCGAGGTAAAGGGTCTGACGTTGGTGAAACCCGAAGTAAAGGGTCTGACGTTGCTGAAACCCGAGGTAAAGGGTTGGATATTGGTGAAACCCGCGGTAAAGGGTTAGAGATTGGTGAAACCCGAGGTAAAGGGTTGGATATTGGTAAAACCCATGGTGAAGGGTTAGAGATTGGTGAAACCCGCGGTAAAGGGTTAGAGATTGGTGAAACCCGCGGTAAAGGGTCCAATCGCAATGATACCCAAGGTAAAGGGTTAGAGTTTGCCGGTCGCGTGTCCAGTCAAGGTGAAGACTTGGTATACGCACTGGTAGGTGGATTGGAAACTTCTGATATGGTGCGAAGTTCCATGTTAGGCACACATGGTGGTACGGAAATTAAGGAACGTCGAGATCAGCTTACGACGAGAACTTCTAAACGTACATCGCGCACGTTAAGTAAACGTCAGTACTGCACACCTTCGGAATCGAGTGATGAGTCGCCACCACCGAGGAGAAAACGAGGAACAAGAGAGGAGAGAACTGAACGTAATTTAATGGATAAATTCTTAAATATATTAGATAAGTTCAAACACTCAGATAAACCTAAAATGTCCTTTGATAAGAACGTAATACCGGAGTTCGACCCTATGTCTAAAGAGCAAAATATCTTAACGTGGTTAACAAAAGTCGAAGAATGTGCCGAAATTTATGGCTGGCAAGAGAAGGAAATAATTCATTATTCTTTACCTAAATTAACTGGAGTAGCTAAAACGTGGTATCAGGGTCTAACTTCGATATTACATACTTGGTCTGAATGGAAAAGGAAACTTATCGATTCTTTTCCATGTCGAGAGGATTATGCTGAACTTCTTACTAATATGTTAGCTAAAAAAGCTAGATATGGGGAGTCATTAGAGCATTACTTTTACGAGAAAAATAATTTATTAAACCGATGTAATATATCTGGTAGACAGGCTGTGGATTGTCTCTTGCATGGTGTTGAGGATCGTGCTGTTAAGGTTGGCGCACAAGCAGCCCAGTTTAAAGAACCAGAACAGGTACTTAAATATTTTAGAACTGTTAAAAGCGGCCACAGTAGAGACTCTACTTACACATACGAACGTCGGTTTAGAAGCAACATAAACCGCCCAGGGCCAGCGAAATCAGGTACGAGTACTTATAATTCAAATGTAAGGTGTTTTAATTGCGACGAGTTGGGTCACCCAAGTCGTTTATGTGACAAGCCTCCTGTAAAATGTACAGTATGTGATAAATTTGGACACCGAAGCGATAAATGTTACAGGTATAATAATAATAAAGATCAACCTGCGGTTAAAGAACATAAACAGGTCTCTGAAGTTAGCGTAGAGGATTCAGGTTTAAGTAAGTATATTATGGACATCAAAATTAATGGCTCAATAATATCGTGTCATGTTGACCTTGGTAGTCAATGTTCTCTTATAAGAACGAGTGTTGCTAAATCACTCAATCTACAAATAAAAATACACTCAAACTTACCTTTACTTCGAGGTATAGGCGCAAACTTGGTTTCCCCAATAGGAGTCGTCCTGGCCGCTGTCGAAGTCCAGAGCTTAATCGAGACTATAGATTTATATGTTGTAGAGGATTATGTCCTGCTGCACCCCGTTTTACTGGGACATTCTTTTACAGAAAAACCTAATGTATTAATAATTAAAACGCCCAATGAAATTCAGTTTCAAAGGATGCCACCAAACAAATTAAACGTAATAGTAGATAATGATACCGATATTCCTGAGAATACACTACGCACAATCGTAATTCGCACTGACATGGACTTGGATTGTGATATATATGTCAATGGTACGCTACGTGGCCCTGAAGGTAAAGAGTATTATATATTTCCCGGTCAGTATGAGATCAAAAACGGACGTGGTGCAATTCTAATCTACAATTTATCATCTACTCCAATCTATTTTGTCAAAGGCACTCTGTTAACTAGATCTCTTCAAAAAAACTCTTTGCCTTTAACGAGAACATTAAATTCTTTTAGCGTTAGTTTCAATGATTTGGAAATGACGAACTCTGTGAATTGTGATCCTAACTTAGATGAAAATCAGCGGCAACGTTTACAAGGTTTGCTAGCAAAGTTTAGTGGTTGCTTCTCCAGCGGATTACATGATTTAGGATATACTCAAGTAACTGAGATGATAATTGAACTTACTGACACAGATCCGGTAGTGTATCGTCCGTACCGCATGTCGTATGCTGAAAGGTCTATGGTAAGGGACATGGTGAAAGAGATGCTTGACAGTGATATAATCAGAGAGTCTTCTTCACCTTACGCAAGTCCAATAGTTATGGTACAAAAGAAAACAGGTGAGAAACGTTTATGTGTTGACTATCGAGCTCTCAACAGAAAAACTAAAAAAGACCACTATCCTTTACCCCGTGTGGAAGATCAACTCGATTTATTAGCAGGTAATACTTTATTCACGTCTTTAGATTTAGCCTCAGGGTATTATCAAATAGCTATATCAGAAGACTCCCGTTCAAAGACTGCCTTTGTAACACCTGATGGGCAATATGAGTACAACAGAATGCCATTTGGTCTGGTGAATGCGCCATCAGTATTTCAACGCACAATAAATAAAATTCTCCTAGAAGCGAAAATTAAATATGCTATCATCTACATGGACGACATTCTCATTCCCTCCAAAGATTTTGAAGAAGGTATACAACGTTTAGAAGAGGTATTACAACTTCTCAAAAAGGGTGGTTTAACGCTAAAATTGAGTAAGTGCCACTTTTTCCATAGCTCGATAGACTTTTTAGGTTTTGATGTAAGCGCTAATGGTATCAGGCCTGGTTATCGAAAAACAGAAGCCGTTTCCAAGTTTCCCACTCCTAAGAATCAACATGACGTGCGACAATATCTTGGTCTTTCCGGCTTCTTTAGAAGATTTATCAAAGGTTACGCCGTAATTACAGCACCATTAACAGATTTATTAAAGAAAAACGCTCCGTGGATTTGGGGTAAGGAACAAGAAAAAGCATTTACCGAAATAAAACAATTGTTGGTAAGTAGGCCCTTACTCGCTCTCTATGACCCAAAGGCCCAAACGGAGTTGCATACCGACGTCTGTAAGGAGGGCTTAGCAGGTATATTGCTTCAACACGATAAATTTAATGTACTAAAGCCAGTTTCTTACTTCAGCCGGAAAACGACTATAGACGAGCGTAAGATGCATTCTTATGAACTCGAAACGCTAGCCGTAATAGCCTCTATCAGCCGTTTTAGAGTCTATTTGGTGGGTATACCGTTTAAAATTTTAACTGATTGCAACGCATTGAGGTCTACACTAGTGAAACGAGATCTCATACCTCGTATAGCACGCTGGTGGGTATTACTTCAAGAATTCGACTGCACTATTGAATATCGCCCTGGAGCCCGAATGGCGCATGCAGATGCGCTTAGTAGGAATGCAGTAGACGACCCCGTAAGTGAGCAACATATTTTGGATGTTTTACAAATACAACAAACAGACCAGAACTGGATCTCTACTGTTCAGTCCACCGACGATGAGGTGAAGAAAATCAAAGAAATTTTATTAGACCCCACCACTGTCGAAGCAGTTGAGATTCATAAGAATTACAAACTTAAAAGTGATAGAGTTTACCGCATAGTAGGAGAAGACTTAAAATGGTTTGTACCACGAGCTGTACGATGGCAAATTCTGAAAATGAACCACGACGATGTTGGTCATTGTGGGTTTGAAAAAACACTGAATCGTATTAAAGAGCATTACTGGTTTCGAAAAATGCGACGATTTGTAAAAAAGTATGTTTCTTCTTGTCTCGAATGCGCTCATCACAAAACGCCTGGTGGTAAACAGGAAGGTGAGTTACATCCCATCGAAAAGGTCAGTACGCCATTTCATACAATTCACGCAGACCACTTGGGACCATTTGTAAAAAGCAAGAAGGGAAACTGTTATCTACTGGTCATTGTTGATGGCTTCACAAAGTATATAAGTATCAATCCAGTGAAGAATACTAAATCCATCACTACAATTAAGGTAATTAAACAATATATTAGTTATTTTGGCGTCCCCACTCGCCTCATTACCGACAGAGGTACAAGTTTTACCAGTCAAACATTTAAGGACTTTGTGAAATCCTATGGCATTAGGCATGTTCAAAATGCCGTGGCAACACCTAGGGCAAATGGACAAGTTGAAAGATTTAATAGAACCGTTCTAGACGCATTAGCAACTTCAAATCATGGTGGTGACGAGAAAACTTGGGATGACAATGTCTACGATATTCAGGTTGGTATTAACACCACAAGACATAAAACAACTATGAAAAGCCCTTCGGAGCTATTGTTTGGCTTCAATATAACTAGTAGAACAGAAGGTAAATTAAGTGACATTATAAACGAGACTCTGAATCGAATGCCAGTGGAAGATTTAGAAGAAGTGCGACAAGAAGCGGGCAATAAGATTAAGGAGCAACAGGTAAAGGATGCTATTAATTACAATAAACACAGAAAGGCCCCGACTACATATAAAGAGGGTGACTTGGTGCGAGTAGAAAGGCAGGTTCCACATGATGGTAAGTCACAAAAACTTGTTAATAAGTACCAGGGTCCGTATCGCATAAAAATAATGCTCCCAAATGACCGATTTATTATAGAGGACACACCGTTAACTCGTAAACAGGGAAAAAAGTACGAAAATATTGTAGCTATCGATAAAATCAAACCGTGGATGAATTTCAACAGATATTCGGAATCTGAATCATCCGAGGGTGACTCTAGTGAAAAAGAGTAGATAAGTGTCCGAACTAGTTACATTTATTCATTTTATTTTATTTCATTTCTCTAACCCATAAATGTACCTAAATGATGTTTAAGTAAGTTAGTTACATGTGTTGTTACTCGATGAATTGCATTCTAACAGTACCTAGGTAGTAATTAAGTCATAACGATACAGTAAACATTAAGATTCCTACATGTAATTGTAACAGTCATTTATATTATTTTAGTTCAATCGCGAGAGGACTCGCTTTTAACAGGATGGCCGAACTGTTAGGTTATAGATGCAGAGTATAATATTTTTATACATAAATACTTTAGTTCCTTTAAGTTTTGTTATGCAGAGTATATTTTTATATAATGGCAACACTTGCTAAATGATGTTCGTAATTAAAATGCTTGCTAGATATTATTAAAAAATATTATTTTGTAGATGTTTTAATAATTTAGTTATTTTTTTTATTTTATTTAAATACTTTTACTATTATTACAAAAATATGAAAGTTTTAGTTAATTAGTAAATTATTTGAGTGAAACTCATTTTTGATGAAGGTTTTTGTAGAATATGGCAATGTTAGATATTACACACTTTTGGCGGGAATTGAAAAAGTTCGGTCGATGGTTTCGGCTTAAATTGTAAAATTATAATATATAAGTAATTGAAGGTCGTTACGAGTCTTATTTCCTGACCCTAATAGTATGTATGTATTTATGTATGTATGTGTGTATGTATGTATATAGTACTATTATATGATATAAGTATTGGATGTATGTGTACATATATATGTATGACTGTATATATACCTCTAAGTATCTAAGTACTTAAGTATTTATATATTATAGTTATTTATTTTCAACATTTGCTTGCTTAGTCACCTGCCACTTTCATCTCTGCACCACCTTAAGGTCGACTGTGAGACAATGCCCAAGGCATTAAGTCCGCCTGTACATTTGTTATTGTACTAAGTCTTAAATAAATAAATAAATATGTGACTTTTGTGTTAAAGAATTTATAGAAGAATAAAACATTAAATGTCGTTTCTTAATTTTACAAAGCAACGCATTAGTTTTATTTCATTCTAAATAATACGATTTAGTCTTATAAAACGACATTTTCGTTTATTGAAATACATAAATAAAAAAAACTATGGATCAGCTACGATTTGAATTTGCAATATTGCCAGTGAGTGATGGGAAATCAAATGTCTATTGTGTAACCTCAATAACAACAAAAGATGAAAAAGTATTTGCTATACCAGAAGAACTACAGTCTGCTGGTTTTCATAAAGAGTTGATAAAAACAGCTGCGTATAATAAAGTAAAAAATAGTATGAAGAAAAGACATCAGACAAGAAAAGTTTGGATAACAATGACAGAAGAACTAAGTAAAGTGTATGTAGATGAAGATGGTAATTTACAATTTGGAGAGCAATATTTTGAAGAAATTGAACAAAAGCCAACATCTGGAGGATTACAAGAAAATGCAGATTCATTGGAAAAATTATTTTCAAAATTAATTGAGAACACACAAGATTTAAAGAAACAGAATTTAAAATATATTGCAGAGAAGTTTGTGATTGAAAAATTTACAACTGGGAATACAAATCCAAGCCAGTGGATTGATATTTTTGAAAGAGAATGTTCACGCTTTGACATTATGGAAGATGAGAAAAAAATAGAAATACTCAGATTGTTCATGGATAAAAGTTGTGTTGATTGGTACAGTTCTATGATTATAAAATTTACGCTAAACTCTGACAGGATGATATGGAAAAATAAATTTTGTGAATCATTTGCGAACCATTGGTTTGATTACGCCATAAAAAAGGAAAAACTTATACTGGACATGAGGAGAACAATAGATACAGGTACTCTAGTGGATCTAATTGCAGCAGGTTTGCCAGGATTTGTACTAGAGAAGATAAATAGAGAAGCAATGAAGGATACAGTAGACTTATTCTATGAAGTAAGAAAGTATGAACATTTGGTAAATAAAAATAGGAATGGGGCCTATAGAAAATACGAAAAGCAAAAGATAAATAACAAAATAGAAGAACGTAATCCATGTAAAACATGCGAAAATTTAAATAAAGGGGCTCGCTATCATCCCGAAGCTGCATGCTGGTTTAATATTAAAGGTAATGATAAATTCGATAGAAGATCTATAAGGCATGTAAATAATTCAGTGGTTGAAGCAGAGTTGAATGAAACAGAACAAAAAAACTAATAGTGACACCATTAATAAAAGTCAAACTATTAATAAATGATAAATTAGGAATTTATGGAATCTATGATTCAGGTTCGAATGTTTCTCTCATTAATTCAAGATTACTAAAATTAAAACCCAAGAAAAGTAGTGTAAATGAAAAAAACTTGGTGACTATTAATGGTGTTAAAAAAACGAGTGGTTTGACAAATCTAAAAATAAAAATATTCGAAAAAGAAGAAAATGTGAATGTTTACATTATTGATGAACCGAATTTCAGATATGATTTTTTAATAGGATTAGATATGATAAAGATGTACAAGTTGGTACAAAATGAGGAGTTGAAAATAACACAAAAACAATACTTACATCAAGAAAATATAAAAAAAGAGAAAGAGATAAACAAAACACAAGACGAAAATAACGAATGTAGAAAGGAATACAAAATAAATTTTAATGAACATGTGAAAGAAAAGGAATTTCAAATGAAAGTCAATCATTTAGATGAAAATAAAAAAGTAGAAATTAATAAACTAATACGACAATATAAATCGGTTTTTGCCAAAGACAAGTATGACGTAGGAACAGTTAAAGGATATGAAGCTAGAATAGATTTAATAGTGGATAAATACTGCAGCAAAAGGCCATATAGATGCACTATAGAAGACAAAGAAGAGATAGCAGAACAGATATCAAAACTATTGGATACTAAACTTATAGAAGAGTCCTACAGCCCATTTGCAGCACCGGTAACTTTGGCATTTAAGAAAGAAGAAAATAAAAAGTCAAGACTATGTATAGACTTTAGGGATTTAAATAAAATAGTAGTGCCTCAAGCTCAACCCTTCCCATTAATTGATGATCTAATGATAAAGACAAGGAATTGTAACTATTTTACAAGTCTAGACATAAACTCCGCTTTTTGGTCTATACCTCTCAGAGTAGAAGACAGGAAGAAGACAGGATTTGTAACACAAGAAGGACACTTCCAATGGACTTGTCTTCCGTTCGGGCTGAAGACAGCACCAGAAATATTTCAAAGAATACTAAGTAATATACTTAGAAAATATAAACTTACTAATTTTACCGTGAATTATATCGATGATATCCTGATATTTTCGAAATCATTCGAAGAACACATAGAACACTTGAAACAGTTGCTAGAAGCAATTCAAACTGAAGGATTCCGATTAAAATTTACAAAATGTACATTTATATCAGATTCAATAAAATACCTGGGACATATTATTCAAAACAATTCAATACAACCAGTTAAGGACAACCTAATTTCGATAAAGGATTTCCCAGTGCCAAAAACTCAAAAGAATGTTAGACAATTTTTAGGAAAAATAAATTTTTACCATGAATACATTCCAAGAAGTGCAATCATACTAGACCCATTACATAACTTACTTAGAAAAAACCAGAAATTAGTTTGGTCTCAAGAATGTCATGAAGCATTTGAGAAAATAAAGAGTCTCTTATGTTCGAAACCAATACTAGAAATATTTGATCAAAATCTACCAATTTTAAAACAGGTACAAACAGACGGTAAAGAAAAACCAGTAGCTTATTTTTCAAAAAAACTAAATGCAGCACAAAAGAAGAAAAAAGCTATATATTTAGAATGTTTGGCCATCAAAGAAGCATTGAGATATTGGCAGTACGGGTTAATGGGAAAATCATTTACGGTTTACTCAGACCACAAACCATTGGAGAATATGAACCTAAAAGCAAGAACGGATGAAGAGCTGGGTGATCTCACTTACTACCTTTCACAATATGACTTTAAAATTAAATATTCCCCAGGAAAAGTAAATTTAGAAGCAGACTGTTTAAGTCGAAATCCTGTGCTGGAACCAGAAGAAAATTTAGATGATTTATTAAAAGTAGTGAACCTTATTACTTTGGAAGACATTATAATGGATCAGAATAAAAATGAAGAAATACAAAGAAATAAAAATAAAATCATTAAAAAACATAACGTGTACTACAAAAAAATAAGAAACAAAGAAAAAATAATAATAACAAGATTTCAGCATAGGACTTATAAAACAAATACACGAGGATCTGTGCCACATTGGAGTTGGACAAATGCTAAGAACTCTTAGTTCACTGTATGTAACAAAGAATTTAACTAAGAATATAAAAAAAATTGTAGAAGCTGTGAAATTTGCATAAAAAATAAAACAATCTAGGACCGGCGAAAAGACCTCTTGAAATAATATCAATAGACACAATTGGTGGTTTTGGTGGTTCGAGATCAACCAAGAAATACCTACATCTTCTTGTAGACCACTTCACTAGATACGCATTCATTATAACATCACAGACCCAGAGTGCACATGATTTTACCTCTATAAAGCTAATAAATAAAGTCACCGAAATAGAAGAGATTGAAATGCTTCTCACCGACCAGTATCCAGGAATAAATTCAAAAGAATTCAAGAAATTTTTCAGTGATAAGCAAATAACAATGTAATTTACAGCAGTGAATGCACCTTTTTCAAACGGACTCAATGAAAGGTTAAATCAAACTCTAGTAAATAAGATAATATGTCGGATAAATGGAGGCGTACAAAAAAAAGCTTGGACTACAATAGCGCACGAATGTGTAGAGAAATATAATCAGACTAATCATTCGATAACTGGCTATGCACCATGCTATTTGTTATATGGAACTGATGCTACAGTCTTACCAAATGAGCTACGCCAAGAACGCATACATAGTGACTGGATCAGAGATAAAGAAATAGCGTTTAATAATGCTTTGAAATCACACTACTATAACAAAATGCGTTATGATAGAAAAAGAAAAAAGAGAGAATTTATAGTTGGAGATATGGTGTATGTAGAAAATGGAAATAAAATAAATCTGAAAAAGCTGGATGAACTAAGGTTAGGTTAGGTTAGGTTAGGTTAGGTTAGGTTGGGG